>JBAWJQ010003899.1:0-67028 GCA_037783105.1 Bactrocera zonata
TACGACTGCAACGACATCTACTGACAAAATACGAAAAGACTTTTTCGACTACCCAATATTAGGTATAATGTCTAAGGGAAGTATACCTCCAATTCGACCCATTTGTATCACATATCCATACTACCAACAGGAGTTCTCTCTGAATTTCACACTGACCAATATTTTCAGCAAAAAGTCGACTACAAACACGTTGTCCATATGTTCAGTACTTTGTGGATTGATCAATTTTGGTTCGATTTTGATCACTTAGCCATAAGTCATCTGTCATCCTACGTCTATCTCTATTAGTTTAGTGACTTATAAAACTGTTAGGTGAACAACATTATTCTACTCTGTAACACCATGTTGCAAAATATCTCTCCAACTGCAGGGTTTTCAAATGAGAGTGATTCAAAGTCCAAACTTAGCCCTTCCTTACTTTTTCTACCTAATAACAAGGTAAAAAGAAGATTGTAAGGCCGATTACTTTGCTATTACAATTAAAAGTTTATATTTGGAGAGCCTTTCTTAGAGGTACTTAAGGAACTATTTTCAGAGTATTAAATAAAAAATTACCCACAACTGCCCTAATATGTAGTATATTTATGTAAATAGTATAATCAGAAAAAGTTTACTTAGTTTCTTATTCACTTAAGGCTCGCGAGGGTTCAGTAGATTGTGTAATTAAAGACTTCGGTCAAAGGTTTTAAACTACAAAGTCTAAATAGGAGGATAAGTAGCATATTGTATTTTTTAGCATGATTTTCACCAAACCCACAATTTTACTCCAACAACATCACAAGACTTTGGTCTAACTGGAATTCATTAGATATCTAATACATCAGTGAAAAAGCCAGAAGAAATATAAATATGATTCAAACAAACTGGTTCTCTCTTTCAACCTATCGACCAGTTTTTATAAAGTACTTTGCTAAATCCGCCCCTTCAATATGCAATACCATACATGGCAGGACAGAGATACAAAAAACACACCATTCAACAAAAGCACAACACTGACACACCACGTTCACCACATTACCACTCACGTTGACCCACTGTTGCACACCACACAGGTTGATAACATACCTATACACTACACCATAGAAGACGAATAAAGTGATTTTCGTCTGGATTCCTCCCTTCCCTTTCTTCGAGACCGCGATCGCATAACATTCTTTCGTTCTCTGTATGATCATCCGATAGAGCGGTGCATTTTTATTTAAAATTGTGAGTGTTGAGAATAAAGTGGGTTTCATAGACAGTACTTTTGTGGAAGAGAAGCATTCTGCGAGTGAATTTTAGTTCCCATCCAATCTTGGTAGGAAAATTATGGGAACTTGCTTGTTTTTTATTCGCTGTCCAGTACGTATTATTTATATTCTGGTATTTGGCAATCCTAGTGCTGCAATCTGGCAACTCACAACTTTATGGTAAAATTTTACATGTTTGATGTTATACTTATGTACATACATACATTTTTACATACGCGCTTCCTTCTCCTCCAAAGTTATTTGGAGTAATATTTTTTCTTAACTAACAAGTTAGTTGGTTTGGTATAATTATCTTGTAAAGATTTGCGAAGAATCTTGGGGAGAAAAGGACGTGTGAAACTTCAGATCGATATCTCAAATATTGAAAAACTATTTTTATACAGACAGATGGACAGACACCTGCGAGTCAACTCACTACGTAGATCATTTAAATATATATTTTATAGCGTCTCCTAAGTATCCTTTAGGGTGTTTCAAATTTCATGGCAAACTTAATAGGCCTAGTTTCAGGTAATAAAAAGTTAAGCTATTCATCAACGTTGATCCATTTCAATTACTGACTAATTTACAAGTGTTTTGGGTCGGATAATAAAGATCCTCGGCGTGGAAGATTGAAACATCGGTTTCAGGTTTGTGGAATAGAACTGCAGATCAATCAAACAAAATAGTAATACTATAAGTAATATTAAATCAATAACACTAAAAAATCAGTAGAAGCTTTGCCAGCTAGGTTCATAAGTAATTAAAAGGACACTTTCGCTAAATCAACCAAACATTCGGTTAAAATTCATAACAGCGGAAATGTTCATAATTTGAACAAGCGACGTATGCGAAAATGTTCACACCCGAACGAAACTTTTTGACCTCAAAACAAATTCTGCACATGCAGACCTTAAGTTTCTTGCACACACCCGCATTTGCATATAAATTTCGTGTGCATTTGTGTCTCTTTGTTTACGCTTTTGTGCGATTAAGAATTTATTAATGCCGAAATGAAGTTTCACGTTTCATGGAATTTTTGATGTCATTCGACAACAACAGCAACATGCATGCGAACATTGCGTGAAACTTATTTGCAATTCGACCACTAAGTACCGCTGCAAGTGGGTTAACGCTAACGTTTGAGCGTGTTGTGCGTACAACAACAATTGTATTTGCTCAACCGCCTGCGCGTCCACTCTTCCTGTTTGTTTTCTGGCTTTCAGCCGCTTGACCTAATTGCTGTACCCCCAATATTTGTGCGGTGCTTGTTCGGCGTATTTGTTGTTTTAAGAAACTCAATTATGGCGTCATGAATTATGTAAACAATCTGCAAACAACCGCCAAATAGCCGCTGGCCACGTGTTATGTTTGAGAGGTACGCGGTTATCGGCAAACAGTGCTGTGCGCCCCACCGCGCTTGCGGCCCTAAATTTTCAACATGCCATGACCGCGCGCTCGAGTTGTTTAAATATATATAATTATATATTTTTGGGAGTGTTTGGCATTTTTTGAATATTTTAATCCGTACCATTTACGCTTTGCATTTCAAAATGTTATCGCTTTTAATTTGCGAATAACTTTTTTGTTGCTTTTAATGAACCAAGGCATTATCTCAGGTATACATATATATGTAAATATATTATGAACTCATAGCGTAAAAGTAAAAGTTTTTCAGCAAGTTGTGCGTAATGTACTACTTATGAAATAACATGCGATTACTCATACGCCCTGGCTGCATTAAATGCAATGACCTTTGTGTTCTTTTGTCTGTTTTAAACTCTATTGAGAGAATTGCTACTTGTTCAGAGAAAGTTCCCTGCAGTTAAAGCCTGCTAATGAATGCAATACTTGGTACGTTGTTTCAAGTTTAAGAATTGAATTTGACATCAGTGAAAATGATACGATATAATGTCTCGGAATGATAGGTTGGCTTCTCGGAGTAGTCGCAAATATACTTCTGTATACTTCTTTGAAGCATATGATATATTATACAAGTAAAATCTAATCCATAGAATTCTTCTGTCTGCAAATCCTGCTCACATAAATACTTGTTCCTCTAAGAGTACTGTAGACACTTCATCGATATCATGAGTGATTTTGTTATCACTGCGAATTCAAAGATGAAGATTGGAAACGCAAAGCAGCAAAAAAGTGTTACTATTACAATATTTAAAGTTTTACAAACATTTACATTTTAAAACAGAAACGGTTGATTTCTTTTTCTCTGATTTGTCTATTGGTTCTTTTCTTATAAAATTCAAAAAGTTGTAAGTTCGGTTGTTTACAGTGGTATAGTTGTTTTCTTATCAAAGTTACTCTGGTAGTACCTATGAATCAGTAAAAATGACTCGAAAACACAGATCGAATTGGGGCTAGGATAGTGGTACTATGGAAACTTGAAAGTTTTCTAATAAGTTTTCAATGTGAGATCTACACCGTGGCTAAATATGCAAAGATTAAAGTTTTAAGAAGTTACTTAGGAAACCCGATCGTCATTTTCAATGAGAGTTCAGCGGTATTTTAGGGTTAGACAAATATGGGAGGAGTAGAAATCACTACGGCCAAAAATGGTTGGACTTTATCATGCAAGAAGTTCAAGGAATTAATTGTTCTCACTAGACACTAATTAAACCAGCTGGAGGAGTTTCATGCCGATAACTGCAGGACACGACAAATCACAAGTCGCAATGTGTTTCTCGGCTTTCATCTATTCTAATATAAATCAATATTCTGATTTTATCCCCGATTTTAAGATTTCTGAATGAAAATTTTACTTCTTCATCCAAATTAAAGCGCTTTCTACGTTCTTACGATCTTCTTCTTTGAGCAGTATGTTAACAAATTGGCGTGAGAGAGTGAGAGATGAAAGGGTTAAATGTGAATGAAAAATTATTCGTATTTGTTAGAATCGAAATCGATGTATAGCTCGGTTTACCTTAGATCAGGCTGGGCTTAGATGTCGATAGAGGGAGCTCACTTGAATAGCTTAGATATTATACATAGATTTATTTATTTATTGATCACAAGACCCTCACCATTCGACAAAACGCTTTTGGTCTAGCATAAATTTGTTGAGATATGTAATGCCAATTTCGGTTATGTCTCCTGGTTCGACAAAGGTAACACTGTCTTAACCCCAACCTTGCAAGGGCTTGCAATGGAGAAGAAAGTGCCTTAATGTTTCCACCACACTCTCCTCCATAAAACTTCTACAAATTGTGTTCGACAAGTGTTTTAGCCTTGCCGTTTGAATGCCTATTCGACAATGTCCAGCAAGAACTCCTACGATTGCGGCAAGATGAAATTTGCCAAGGCCAAGTAGTTCAGTAGATGTCCTGCGTTCTACTATAGGTCAAAAAGGTCTTGCAGTCGCACAGGAGCGTCTGCCAAACGCATGATTGGTCCATTGGCTCGGGAAATAAATAAAATATTTCTAAGAGTCTAATTAGCACATTTATTTTGAGTGTGCTGCTTTAATAAACCGCCGCGGCGGTTTCCAAGATGATGGGACTAGAGCCATGCATTGCGGTGGGGTCCTACACTATAAAGGGGTTTCTCAGTACGGAGAAGAGAGTGGGGAGAGAATGGAACTTACAGCAGGCAACAGATATGCGCCACGCCAAGCTGCTATTTGGAGGTTACAACCTAGCAAGGTTTAGAGATATGATCAACTTCTTCCGAGTGTGTAAACTGCCCGTTTTGCGTCATGGAAATGAGAAATCCAGTACACCTGATTTTAGCTCAAGACCATTGGACCTATCTATGCGGACAAGGATCACACCATCTCCATCGCCCTCAGCGAGCTCCTGGAATTAGTCAGGGCGCTATAGCTGTGTGATCAGGACATTAGAGAGTGCAAAATAGACCATAGGTCGCATTGCAAAATCTCAATTAATATCTATCTATCTGGGGAGAGTATTTAGCGTTATTTTTATTTAATTGTTGGGATATTCTTATGGATTTCGATATACAGAGATAGCATGAAGTAGTAATTATATGAAGCTAAAAACTTAATAGACATTTTTTATTTAATAGAACAGCTCTTCAATATGAAATAATAATGAGTAATGAAAGAGCATCAATAATTCTTCCCATTTAAGAAAGTGACCTCTCATTTGAGAATGTGGCCTGCCCTGATCATCAGATATTTTCATTTTACCGCACAGACAGAAGACAAACAATCAGTGGCGTAATGATACCAGCGGAGACAAGCGCCACAAAGCCGTCAAAAGAGGTTGCTTATACGCACTTGCACACGTGCCATGCAGGTGAGTATGTGTGTGTGTAAGTGTTTTGGGCTTTCAAAGTAGGGGTATTTACCGTGCTTAAACGCACATTGTCACACCAAAAGCGACCAAAATCAATGAGGGGAGAACAGTTAAATCAATAAGCGAATATGTATGTGCGCATATGTGCTCAAGTGCGCGTACTTAAGTGCAAAAGATACTTATGCTTACACATTTAGAAGCAATCAATTCAATGGACTTACAAACATACATAAACTGGAGTTGCTTTGGTTTTTGTTGTGCCAATTGATTCTCTTTGAATTTTGTTGCGCTCCATTTGCTGTGGACTCAAGTGAGTGACAGTAATTGGGAGACGAAAATTGGCTAATTTTAATTGACTTATATTCTTCATTCACTTCTCTGTTCGCCGCGTGTATGAATCTAATTGTTTTTGTTATTTCTTTTGCGTGTTTTCGTTTACTCGTTTTTATATCAACATTTAGCTTCATTTCTTCCACAGTTGAATTTCTCCGAATCGCCAACGCCACTCATTTCATTCATCGTTTATCTCTCTCATTCTTTTTATATATTTTTTGTTTCACTTTCAGTTCATTAGTGCCGCCAACGCTTTGATTTCTTTGTATTTCGTGACCATATTGACGCATATGTGTGAATATGTGAATGTGAATGTATGTACATATATATAAACCTCACATCTATGTTTGTACCAGTGCGTGCATGTGGAGCTAAGATCTTTCTATATGTGCTTTATTGATTGAGAATGTAATTTCTATTGAAATGAGAGCGTGGTGTTTGTGAAAGTCTTGGTCAGGCAATAATGGCATATTGTGTTTGCGTGTTGTAATATTTTTGTCAAATCAACAGTTATTTGATTGATATTTACACAGAGTAGCTTTTGGCGTTGTATTTAATAATATTTTCGTCCTTGACAATAAAGCTAATAATAGAAGCTTCTAAACAAGAAACAATTAAATTCGGATGCGCCGAAGATATAATACCCTTCACAGGTGTGTAGCTTTCGCCTCTACCGTCTAGAAATCTCGGTAATTTGCAGATTCCTTCCTGTTTTGTATGCCAAGCTTCTTCATGTCTTCCTAGAATTCGTCAATCCACCATGTTCGCTGTTTGACCCTTGCTTTATTGCAGAATGTTGTGGTCTCTACAATTTATTTCTGTAAACACTTTTTGTTCGTTCTCGTTACATGGCCGAGTCATCTTAGTCGCTGTGCATTGAGGTGAGTATATTATTCTCATTCACACTCAAAATTGCTCTAAAGATTTTTTGGAATATTTATTTTTTTTTTTTTTTTTTTTGAGGATTTTGAGTTTGGTTTTGTTCCTTTCGAGTAGAGTCCATGATTCTCATCAAATAATGGCATTGTATAGGGTCAGTTTACACTGCCTATTGAGTTGCTTTAATATGGACAGTTTCCTTAGGGAAACACAGTATTGTGGGTGATGGCGTATTTACATGTCTTACTCCTGACTTAATTTCGAAGCTTTCGGACTATTGTGGTCCGATCCGAATAGTTTCTTCGGAGATTGTAGCGATGTCTTGGATATTAATCTCTCCTTAATTTCTTGAAAAGTTTTGCATACAAGAGCTTGAGTTTGGTCCGTCAGTTTTGCCAGTTCTACCATCTTTAGTTTGTTTGCAACAAAGTTAATGGGAAAGAAAGAAAATATTTAAGGCGATGCGATCTGTATTGTAGAGAATTCAACAGGTTTCAAATACTTTGGTAAGATCCTTTAGAAAAGCATGTGTATGCCTTTGAATGTCCGCTTTGCTCAGCTTCAATTTCTCTAGCATACCTTCTTGGCGTAAAGGTTACTGTGAAATAAATCCATACAATTAAGTTCTGAATATAGCATTATCCAAATGGTCTGCACAACTTTTTTCGTAAGAAGGAATTCAATTAACCCAATTTTCGAGGACATTTTCCGCTAAATGAAGTCGTATGTCAGGAATATCACATTCAACATTGACTTCTTTAGCTATAAGAGAGTCTGATTTATTGCTAACGAATACTGTTAAATCACAACTTCATTGAGGCCATTCAAAATCACTATATTGAAATTATCAAATCTTTAAACTTGTTTTCTTCTTTTGTGTGGTACGTGACGTCGTTTTGTTGGTACCAGATGTTGGCAAGATCAACTTATTTCAATTGCCGCCATAAAAAGTTGGTTATCAGCGATCTATACCGCTCTCCATTGACAGCAACGGTGTCACAAGGTTAATTACGGACCGATGAATATAGCAGACAAAATCCACACCAAACTGTCAATTTAGGGAAATATAATGGTTGATCATGAATAATTTGTGGATTTTCCTTGCACCTGAATTGACAGTTTTATTTATTTACCGCACCACTCAGATGAAAGTGAGCCTCATCCTTCAAAATCAGCCAGGTTGTGGTTTGAGACAGTCCTAGTTCTTGTGAACGTCTTGGCCTACACCAAAACTTTCCTTGAACGGCAGCAATACTTTTTTTTACTTTGAGCGATTATTTGTCTTATTGGCACTTGAAAATTATGTAAAAAAACTGTACGCTCGAAATTTTTAACAATGCGACGAATAGTGAACGCAGATGGACGATTATTGCAACCATAAAATGTCAAAAGCGCTCGAAAAGTTGTAATTGTTTTCATGATGAAATTGAAATTTCCTTCATTTAAAAATTACTGATCATGGTATATTAAAAATGGCCCAAACAATACTTAGAAATCATGTCAGACCTATTGGAAGGTCCGGTATAACTTCTTGTCACTTACATAAGTATTGCTTTTGACTGAACAGGCTATTGATGACACCGTAGGGGTGAAATGCATACTTAAAGCTGTTCATTAGAGTTAATAGATCTTCAATGAATCCAAATCACCGGCAAACTTGACTGTATCACGAAACGACAAGAGTTTTTTTGGCAATTTGAGAGAAAGCTCTAACAGCGGGCTTGAACAGATAAAATATCTGCGCTGTAAAATTTAAGTGGAATAGAGCTTACTTGATACAGAATTGGTTGTAGTAGGGATGGAAAGATTATTCTTTTATTTTTTTCGATTCTAAGAATCGATTAATCGAGAACATGAATCGATTCTTTCAATTTTAATCGATTTTAAATTAAAAGGATTGAACAGATAAAATATCTGCGCTGTAAAATTTAAGTGAAATAGAGCTTACTTGACACAGAATTGGTTGTAGTAGGGATGGAAAGATTATTCTTTTATATTTTTCGATTCTAAGAATCGATTAATCGAGAACATGAATCGATTCTTTCAATTTTAATCGATTTTAAATTAAAAGGACAAAAATTTATGTATTAAATCACAAGGCATAAATTGAATGAATAATTCAAATCGATTAAATAAAACACAAAAATAGTTAAAAACAATTATATTATTTTGTCTATAAATAATGTACCAAGAACATTACATTTCATATATTTTTTTTTAATAATTCAAGTTGTTTAAACAGGTTTAATAAAATAAGTTTTTAAATAAATTTAAAATAAGTAAAAGGACAATAAGCTAATTGTCAGTTTAAGAAGCCCATGCATTTTCCGGGACAGATCTTAAAAACAGAAGCATATTTAAGTGATTGCTTTTCACATTGATGACACTGGACATTCGACCCGTTTTAATTTTTTTAAAGTAAATCCATACAGCGCTAAGCGCCATTTTAATAAATGTATCGTCAAGAATTAAGAATCGCGAGTTTTCTTGTGCTCGTATGTAGAATGTATAACTTGAAACTAGTCACTTAATTAATAGTAAAGTCAAATGCCAAGAATCGATTCTTAATCGACTTCGACTGCTGAAGATCTTTTCCGAAAAATCGATTATTTTACGAGAAAACTCGATTCTCGAGTAGAATCGGAATCGAGTTTACCATCCCTAGGCTGTAGGCTGCAAAAACGACTGCTACTCGGGGAAATCAGTGAATTGCTTACAAATTCTGTAAACAAGAGGCACTCCAAGTAAAATCAGTAAAGTTAGAAAAATCTGGTAAAAGTTCTGTTTAAAGTAGCAATATTGCCTACTTTTCGGCGTTTTATGGAACAGAAAATAAATAAATTTTATTTTCGTTGAAAAATTTAGCAAAATATGCCAATGTTATACAACAACGAAATACAGAAAATACAAAACTATTTCTTGTGTCACATTTTTATAACTTTATATTTAAATATTGCAACGTGCAGCGTTACCTATTGAAAATTTGCAGCATTAAAAAGGTACATCCTTTTCACGCGCACCTAACTTCAGGTAAATCTGCGAGATCGGTTCTTGCGACGCATCGGCTGCTGCGTTTAAGAGATCATCTCAGCGTGAAATATTCGAGAAATCGATTTTTTTGTTGCATCGGATACAAAAAAACAGCTACCATAGCGCAATGTGACTTTCCTACATAATGGGTTGTCAAAAAAGTCTTGCGGTATTATTATAACGGTTTGATGACTACTATGCCGGTCTTTTTCGACCAATTCAGCGATTTTATCGCAATTTTCGACGACAGGCCTTCCGGAGTGTGGCGCATCTTCGACCATCTCTACACCAGAACGAAAATGTTAAAACCATCGTTTTGCGATGGAAATGGAAACTGTATCGGGTCCATAAACTGCACAAATTTTATTGGCGGCTTGAGATGCATTTTTGCCTTTATCGTAGTTGCACTGTAAAATATGCCGTATTTTCTCTTTATTTTGCTCCATGTTTGCGACGCTATAACTCACGAATGACTTCAAAGAAACGACAATCAATCAAACACGTGTTAGCGCGTGAAATGGGCTTTCCAAAAAAGTATAACATGGCCCGATGCGACGAATAAAATAGAACTACCCGCTTTCAGCGCCAACTAGCGAAAATACCGCAAGACTTTTTTCACAACCTATTATTTTTGAGAAGACTCTGTTCAAAATTGTACGCGTATATTCAAATGATTCCTACAAACATGAATTTTGAACAAATGCTTATGATTTAAAATATAATTTTTGTATTTAAGAGTTGCATTAAATTTTGACAGAGATAAAAGGTGTCCTATGTCCTTACCTTGGTTCTAAGCTACTATTAATGTGGGACTGACAAACGAACGCAAGATAACTAGAAGTGGACGTAATTTTTAATACTTACTACTATTAAATGCCACACTGCAAACCTGACGAACATGAAAACATAAAGATGAAGATAAGAATAACGAAGAGACGGTAGCGCGTAACTCGACGAGATCGACGAGTCTTTTGATGGTTATCAAACATGTAAGACGTATTTCAGCGTAATTTAAAAAAAATTATTGTCGAAAAAAATTTTAGTAATTTCAAATAAACTTAATTGAACAATTACCTAAGCTTAACCTTCGTGATTTTAAATATAAACCTACATTAATAACATTTTTAAAATTTTTGTTTTAGACCAAAATTGCGGCCGCAATCGTGGGTATCGCATAGGACCTCTTTTCTAAAGTCTAATTTTAACAATTTATTTAACTATTATACACCCAATAAATAAAAAAAGAATCACTTTGTATTCGTTATAAATGTAGTTATTTAAAAAAAAGCCAGACCAATTAGTTAATTTCTTTATTAAAAAAAAGGCGCGAAAATCAGTGATTTTTCAGAGGGTTACACTGAGACGATCCTTTAATATTCGGTTGACTTCATTGCCGATCAGAGTCGGTCATTTGACCAATCGGGGATCGGTTTCGCACTACGTTTACTCGGAAAGGTCGTATAGTGTGCATCGAAGACGCTATTGGTGCTATGGGCAGAGTATCGTAGAACATGATTGCAGCCACCATCGCGCACACCATTTGTTGCTGTACCTATCCACTTTATGGAAGATTTTGTGCAAAATATCTTGCTTTGCAGGCTTATAAAATCCAACTCGTGCAAGAAAGGCTTTTAACGACCATCAAAACATCACATGTTCGAGATAACCACCGAAACCGATTTTCCCATTAAGATTTGATTCAGCGATCAATTTCACTCTGGATTGATTGGGTTCGTTAATAAAAAATGGTCACATTTTGAATGACGATAAATGCGTTTTATTTCTTCTGAAAACTACTTGTCTTAAAAAACAGCCTTTATGAGTCATACTCTAGTTTATATAGATTATATATATTTTAAAATTTTGAATTGGTGGAAAGAGTTGGTGAAATTACTGGCATTGACACAAATTTTACAGCGAAAATATTAGCTGTGGGATTAAATACGAATGAATACAATATATAATGAATTTGACTAAAGATTTAGGTGAAAAAGATATGTGAACTAGTTTTTGATGGAAAAACTCCGTATTAGCCTTATCCCACACATAGAAAGTATTAAAAAATATAAAATATTTACGAAACTGAATATCAACATGAAGGGAATAATTTTTGGTGAGATATCATCATTCTAGCAGCTCTAACCGGGGTACTGAGAAAAATTCTATGCATGCACTGGGTGATCGTTCCAGCGATGTATTATGCATTTTAAAGTTGTGTTCAAAAAATAACGGGAATCTTAAAATTAAAAATTTCGCGGGTTCAGAGTGTCAAATTTTCAGTTTTTAATTATAAATGTAATAATAATGTATATCCAATCTAAACTACGATAAAATTTTCAGCTATAGTCACTGCTAACTTTGTCCAGAGCATCCTGGGTTGGAAGTGTTTTCATTTGTTAAAAGTTGTAGATAAAAGAAGTTGTTCGTAAATTCATGGTCAAAAACAACACTATAAATATGTCCATCCCACAGTCATGACCCCGTGTGAACTTTTCCTACTTCCAAAAATAAAGAGAATCTTAACGGGTCGTCGTTTTACATCCAATCATAGATGAGAGGGCTAACGGCTATCCCAAAAGCCAAGTTTGAGAAGTGTTTCGACGATTGGAAGAAAGGTGGAATATCAAATGGTGACTATTTTGAAGGCCATAACATTACTGTAGCGGAATGAATAGTATTTTTTTGAAAAAAACATAATTTCTCATAAAGACCGAGTACATCCAAAATTTTGGTAAGTTTTAAGGCATACCTTTGGATAGAATTTCGTTAAATTATCGTGCTTTACTGAACCTTTAATGCCTAATTTTAATTAAACAAAGAATTGAAGCAGTTTATTGACTCATTCGGTTAGTGCTTCTAAGATGATTTCCTTGAATGTTTTTATTGCTGCATAAGTTTCTCTTTTAAGCCATAATATGCTTTCGGAATGTGCTTAAAAATCGCAGCAATAAGGCATACAAGCAACTAAATAAGGAATTACTTAATAATGTAGGTGGAGAGGGCAATAAAATGCCTGTTTACTACTTTTACTCCTTTTCTTGGTCGTCAAAATAAATATTTGCACTTTCCTTTAACCTCAATTTGGCGTTACGTAAAATGGCGCCACCACTCACATGCATTGCTTCGCTCTCTCTTTATGTGCTTATTTATTTATTTCAACAAACTTAATACATTTACGGCTGTTAACCTTCAGAACCTAAATAAATACAAAGAAACTTATTTGTCGAATCCTTTCGGGGCAGAACCTCTGACTTAGAGTTCAACCTACACGCCCACACTCAAGCACCCACACATTCACATATGAATACTTTTATTAACTGTGGCTTTGGTATTTAAACAAAAGCATAAACATAAGACACACACACACACAACTACTCGTTTAAGTACTCACCCGCGCTGACTCACTGGCTCAAATCTCTATTTCATCAAAATGTGTGGCATTCCAGCGTTATTATGCCGACGTTGCGTGCTGTTTGGGTTAATAAAATTTCAAGTTGATGTTGTTTGAGCAAATAAATACACACAACCATTAAATGCGTATTTCCGGCTAAATAATGCCATTAATCTCTCGTTATTCGACACAATAGGCGCGGCGGCGGACGTTGGCGGGGAGCGAGCGGCGCAGAGTCCAACATGAAATGGGAAATAAAGCAAACAAAGCGAAAACATGACAGTGTCGTAAAATGTGTTGTTGTCGAAAAAGCGTCGAAAGTCAGTCAATCACCAGTTTACGCTGTGCGCAGTTGTTGGTGAGCGTCTGTGACATGGTGGCCAGACTAATTGTTTCAGTTAATGATTTGCGAGACTTTAGTGGGAGTAAGCATTCTTCTAGTATCCTTAGTAGTTTTGGAAGCGAAGGTTTGGTCACGGCGAAATTTTGTATGCGTATTCAAATAAATTTTTTTTTGAAGTATCAAATTGTGTTCAAATTAGTACCCTGAATTCGCTTCTATTTATGCAATTTTACTTCTGAAGAGTAGTGAAATTTCGTTAAACTGAAAAGGTCGTAGAAATTGGATTGAAACTACTCCTCAACCTTCGCTCAGAAAATCAACTATGGTAGATGAAATTAACTAGAATATTTCTCAAAATGTCATCTAAGTTGGCTTGGAGCCACTCAATCATCTTTCTTCAAAAACTCATAAAAGAGAGCTTAGAGCAACTAATCAAACTTCATTCAATTATTCATTCATACATTCAATGGTGGCTTATGGCTATTATAGATCGGATTTAATTGCATAATATTAGTGAATGCAGAAGGAAAGGTATGAGAAACATTGATAAGGCGAGTGATAGCCGAGTATTTGCTTATAACTAGAAGCTTCAATTACGTATTATTTAATGAAAGTACCATTAAAATGAGGCTATTCCAAGTTTACGATATGTTAAATTAAAACTCGGTGCGCAAAATACGATTTCTGAAATGTGTAAGCTAACGCATTACAGTACTTGTCTTTAATGCAGAGCAAAAGTAAGAACAAAGGGACGGTTCTAAGTTTTAAAGATAATAATCATATTGTACATTAGCGTCACTTAACTCCACTTCAATTATAAATGCTTTACGCTAGAAAATTTTATTTTATTGAACGTACTTTAATATATTTTGGACAAAATAAATAAGCCGGTAGAAGAAACGTCCGGTAGTTTGAAAATAAGTGATATCTATACTCGAAAAGGTTCAAAAAATATTTTTTGTACTTCACTGCGAGCTTCAGAGCATTGTTCGGGACTCCATTCAGTTCTGGTGTTTTGGAATTACCGAACCGTTCAGCAGCTTGAAGCACTTAAAGTCATTTACCTGTGATGCATCTGTGGTCTCTGCTTTTTCAAGAAATAGACTTCCGCACTCTTGGGAATAGCGTTTCTGCCACACTTCTAAGCAAGGATCTTATACGCCTTCCACTTCGCATATCATTTTGAAGCAAGAAGTTTTGCTCGCTTTTATCGCATTTTTGAGGTCCTTACGCTTTGTTTTTAAGTCTTCCCTCAGTCTCATACAATCACCGCTGTCATCCTAAATCGGCGCCTCGGCCTGTGTGCAATTGCTTCTCAGTAAATCGATTTCATTGTTCCGCCAGTCTTCGCCTTTTTGCTTCCTTCTGGCCTTGGCTGTATCGTAAGCTTTCGAAATATGATCTACCAGCAGTTTAGCCTGATGATCTACGCCAGCATCTTCCTTAAGTGTTTCGTCCAGCATAAATTTGAAGATTTCTTCGCCAAGTGTTTCAATTTTCCACCCTTTGGACTGCATGTTTTGGCGACAAGCGAATTTGTGTAGTCCTTGCGAGTGTTTGCTGATGTTTATCATTATAGCCAGGTTATCACTTTGGGTATATATCTCACACAACCGCCAGTCCGTTGATCGAATTAAGATTCTACTAGCAAAAGATACGTCAATCGTGGTCATTCTTTTCGAAAGAGTGCTCTTTGTCCCTATGTTCAGCAGGACAGTGTCTAGAAGAGCGTAGGCTTTAAACAGCTTGGATTCATTGTTAGTGAACGAGATTTCATACATACATATCTAAATATATATTTGTCTGTGATGAATCAGTTATTTGGAAGCAAAAGCCTTTCTGAATATTTATTTAAATTTTTTTATAAGATTAATTCATTAATGTGACTGGCACAAATGGCTTGCTCAATATTCACCTCGTCGATGTGATTATTTATTAGATCAATCGTAAAATACTTGTTTTCTTCCATACTGAATTGCATATGCAAAGGTATAAACACTGATCCAAAGTAATCAAATCGATCTTCGTCTCTCTGTCTGTTTCTAAAAATTGAGGTATCGCTTTGAAACTTTGCACATCAAGTCCTTTAAAGGAATTTTTTGTTTTGCGAAGGGTAGAATCGGTTATTGTTTTCAACTAAAAAACAGTCTAAAAATATTGAGGAAGGTAAAAAACGAAGCCTTTAAAAATTAATATTGAGAAATAGAATGTTAGGAACAGACAACACTAATTCTATATTTTCCATTTGAATAACTTGGAAATACAGTTTTTCCCTATTTTTGTATTTTAACAAAAGAATTTCACCTTCTTGCCAGATACATTTTTCAGTTCCGTCTTATAATGCTCAAATGCTTACCATTTTATTGACAATAAATTTCCAGTTAATGATTACGTGATGCATTTAAAATTAACATTTAAACTATTAAATGTTTCGCTTACAGGAATTTCTTGAACTGTCATTATTAGTCCCCCTACTTTCTCTTGTCCGCCTAGCGCCAACAATGTCTGCACGCCATGGCATAAGCACAAAGCGAAAATACGTAAGCTCATTATCGTATTTGCTGTGTGTTTAATGCGCTGTATTTTATGATTAACCAAAAAGCTGACGCATAAAATTCAGCGTCTCAAGCTGTTGCGAAATTACCTGCCACCACCTAAAAAAATCCTCTCTTATGAAGTTCAGTTGCTTTCGGTGTTTGTGTGGGTATATAAACGTAAATACATGAATGTGTGTATATGTATGCTTAAATACATAATTGCAATGATGGTTACCGCTCGTTGCCTAATTTGCCATATATTGTAACTTAGACGGCATAACGACAGCTTAGCCGCCAATTTATTGCTCATACGCCATGTCGCACCACTATGAAGCAGCTGTGCGTTTGGATTTTGTTGACTCAGAGTTAAGGTAGTGGACGGAGCAGTAGATAGAAGCAAGTGAAAATGTTGGACCTTGAATTTTTTCTTAATATTTCCTGAAGGTTCTGGTGGAAATTGTAAATATTTAAATGAAGAGAAAATTGATTTAAAGTAAATATAAATAACCAAATGTCGATTTTTTAGTTGTAAGTTAACAATTATTATCAGACATTACATAAATTCTACCTTCTTATGAAAATCTCTACAATTCCATTTTGCCTTTGAAATATCTTTAACAATTATTTCTAAGCGCCCTGCCCGTGCTATGCGCGAAACAATGCTGGCGGCCGCAATGTCAGCGAAATAATAAATGGCTGCCTTGAACATTATTTAATAGAAATGTGTATTTATGTACAGAGCGATAGAGCTGGCAAGCGAAATGACAATTGAACGAAAGAATGCGTGAATGATTCATGAGCCAGCTGAATGCAGACTAAGCCGCCAAAGCATACTGCTGCTGGCAGTGAAGGTGTTAACAATGGGCGCATATTTCTTTCGAGCCGGCTTTGTACCTTTCTCTTGCCTACAAAACATATTTTATACACACTACTACTTCAGTGCTGACTTAGGAATGTAGTTGTTATAGAAAGGCTCGACAAATGAACAAAAAAGGTAAACAAACCAGAGTAGGATAATGGACCGAAGTGGCTATTGTTTGGATTTTGACGAGCGAGTAAGTGAGTGAGAACGCGTGGGAGACAAAGATCCGCGTTTGCAGACGACAGCGTGTAGTGGGGTAAAGGTTGTGGGTGGGAATTACAGGCGGAACACAAAAGCGGGAAATATAAGAAACTCATGAATGCGAAAAACATAAATACGCATGCACACAAACAAAGGCTCAGATATATACACACATAAACACATGAATGTTCACACTCCAGTAAAGTGGCTGTAAACGCTTTGGCAACCACTTGGCTGGAGCACAATGACCAAAAACAAAAAACAGAACAAAAAATATGAAGTGACGTTGGCGTTGACGCCATCAGCTGACACTTGAGCGGAAGGAGTCAAGACAAGTGAGTGTGAAAAGCAGGCAAAACAGTGTCTGCGCAAGATGATGAAAGCAGAGCTTGCGAAACTTGATTGGCCTCAACTGACATCTGCTGATGAATAGGCCGGGCATGTGTTATGAGTCGATGCGTTGCACCGTTGACCAAATTGGCAAAATATTACTGCGGAGATGCAAGCAAAGTGGGGACTTTTCTCAATTTGTGCAAGCCACTTTTAGAGTTGTCGCATTCTGCTGGAGGATGAAAAGCAAAAGTGATAAAAAAAGTTGCGAAAACAAATAGTAAAATTTAGATAAAATATATAACTGATGATGTTCCGAAAAATATGATTGAATTTTCGAATTACAATATGGAAACTTCAACAGAACTTGAATAATTGAGAAAAAACTGTGAAATTGAAGAGTATTGAACGTTGGTGGTAATGAAGTCCATTTTTAAGATTTACTCAATACAAAGTTGTCTTTTCGACAAGATTGTTTCACCAAAAGATTCAATTTTGTTTTATTAATAAACATATTAATTGTCCTCAAACATGATTATGTAGTTAGCGAGATATATAATATTTTCACTTCTAGGGATGCAAATATAAGGCTATAGATAAGTAATAGCGAGCGATTCGGTTATCATTGTGAAGTAGTGATTCCCATTCACAGCAAGAAGTCAGTCTCGATCATCACGGAAGAAGCCCCTCATTGACCCGCCGCTTTCCATGATAAAGTGGCAAACCTTCTTCTTCTTCTTTACTTTCGTAGACCCCGCTTACGAGGTTATAGCCGAGTTAACAACAGCGCGCCAGTCGTTTCTTCTTTTCGCAGTGAGACGCCTATTGGTGATTCTAAGCGAAGCCAGGTCCTTCTCCACTTAGTCTTTCCAATGGATTGGAGGTCTTCCTCCTCCTTTGATTCCTCCGGTGGTACCCGACGGTACGTTGAAAACTTTAAGAACTGGAGTCCATTCGGATGAGATGACCTAGCCAACGTAGCTGCTGTCTTTTAATTATCTGAACTGTGACAATGTCGTCGTATATTTCAGAAAGCTCATCGTTCGCCGTGGCCAACACGGAAAGGACCATAAATCTTTCACAGAACCTTCCTCTCACAAATTCGTAACGTCGACTCATCTGATGTTGTTATCGACCATTGCTCTGCACCATATAGTAGGAGGGGATGATGAGTGACTTTGGTCTTTGTTCATCGGTAGAAGACCTTACTTTTCAATTGCCTACTCACTTCACAGTAGCACCTGCTGACAAGAGTCATTCTGCGTTGTATGTCGAGGCTGACATTGTTGTAGATGTTAATACTGGTTCCAAGATAGACGAAATTATCTACGACTTCAAAGTTATGACTGTCAACAAAGACTTTGGAGCCTAGTCGCGAGTGCGACGACTGTTTGTTTGATGACAGGAGATGTTTCGTCGTGGCAAACGTTACTGAAGAGAAATGTCAAAAGAGCGGGGAAAAATATGGCGTCGTGTGCTGTCAAATATAAAGATTTTCGAGCTTCCGGGTGACTTTACTCCGTATGATTGACGATTATACGCATGGCAATTTATGAAACCCAGAGAAAAATTGTACTGCAATCACGCCTACTTTCCATATAATACAACTCTAATTTGTATTTAATTTTTTCACTTTTCTGTATACAAAGTAAGCATCAATTAATATATCGGGATACAAATTTTTACAAATAGTGCATTTAAGGTATGCAACCTTGAGTCTGAAAAGTCTTAAAATCAGTACCCATTACTAACTATTTATCGGAAATATCGTTCAGCTCGGTGAGTTTCCCTTTCTGATAATGGTATGGCTGTGGGTCAGAAATGGGATGAATCAGATCACACTTGCCGTGGCCACTACATTTCTAATACAAATATTTTCCAACTTCAGGTTTGGTTAACTGACGCGTGTTTCGATAGTTTTTCTAGGAAAATACGCTTGAAATTTACCATATAAAAAACAATTCAAAAATTTAAACTTAAAGGATCCGCGAATACTAACTAAAAAGCCTGAAAAGTAAACTTCTTTGCAGCTGATGAATCTAGTTGGCCACCACAGAGCATTTGTTGTTGGACAATAAGCAGCAGCTGTTGTCAGTCACGCGTGGATTAGGCCGTCACACACAACCGCAAGTGCTGCCACAGTTGCATTTGTGTCACCAAAACAATGCAATCCACCGAGAAGACACACAAAACGGCAGCCATTTATTATAATGCCTTCTTGACGTCGCAGCTTGTGTTGACTATTTTCTTATTCCACTCGCTAAAATCCACTGTTTGACAATTTTTTCGCAGAGCTTCGAATTTCACCAACGCGCTTGGTGTGCATCATTGCTCTCAAGCACGTGGATTGTCTTCAGCGTAGCTGCCTCGCCTAGCGGGTAATCTCTTTTACGAGTATTGTGTTTTGTAAATCCAATTTTTCAACTTCCATTTATATTTGCGCTTTTCCGTCCTTCTGTTGATTCTCTCGCCCACTCTCTTCCTATGAACATTGATATGCCGCAAAGTTGAGTGCAAATTATCTCTTCCATCTGTTTCGCTGCATTGCCCACTTTGCGCCGCCATTTTTTGTATGTATTTGCCTCTGCAATTCTATTGCATTGCAATAATCTTCTGTATCTTCCGGAGAGTCCCTTCGTTGCACTTACTTAGTGTACACATACATTTGAACAGTTGGTTTTATCGTTTGCTTAAGTGCTTTTGTGGTGTCTTAATGAGATTACAGTAAAGATTTGATGGCAGCGATAATGGTGCGATTCTGGTAGTTAAATGTGGATCGAAACGCCATAAGAAGATTACGATTGCATAACGTGCTGACAAGTAGGCGATATTATGCCAATGAGTGGAAGAAGAGTTTCAAAAATAATATAAGTTAAGGATTAGTTTGTTGCAAATATTGATATTTATTCTTGTTGAAGCATCAGAATACAGTCGCACAATAATTTTGAGCAATGTTGTGGAGTTCGTATCTGACTCATATTATTTTTTCTAAACTATGGCAAGCAGAATCTTTATTAAGGGCACTGGAACAAGTTTCACTGGTTGTCCAACCTCATTGACCCCTGCAACGGAGATTGAATTTGAACAGTTGAAGAGCGGGAGTTAATAGTGCTAAAGCATTCTCAAGATGGATTTAAGTTCCCATTTATCCACAAAATGTGTTGAGCTCAACAGAACTTTGCAGAGGCGCTTCCTTTCAATTCGTCTGAGTGACTTAATATATGCAATTCAAAGTTTTTTATTCTTAGTTTTGGGTAATCTGGAGATTTATAATATTATGATTAATTGTATGACTTGACTTTGTATTCTACGATTACCGCATAGTTACCGAGTGAGCCTACTGAGAGCGAAAAGTTCAAGCGGGCTTTTGTGATACGCCCTAGCACTGCCTGAACAATATAAGCTCACACAAGGGATACTGTTGTTGGCTGACTTCAACTATTTCCCATCCTAATGGTATTAAAACGAAATTACCCTTTGTTGCGAGCGCTGCAGTTTCACACCCCGGTTTAACCAGTATTACATAATTTTCTGATTATAGAGTAGATTTATGTCATTAACAAAATAGTCTGAAGACTTAATTGTCTACTTGGGGATAAATCTAAATTACCTCTGTTATTATTATTATTACACCATAAAACCCAACCATACATGATTTATTTAAGTAGAGCTTTGTTATGTAAACAAACATTTTATTACTAATTTACGTCTTATGTTTAAACCCAAAACATCAACCAATACGAGGTATGACAATTAAGTAATACCATCCCCTTCAAAGTAGTTCCCTTGGGCAGCTATACAGCGATCCCACGCGTTTTCCATGCTTCGTAACATTTATGGAACGCTTCGACTGAGATGTCCGCGAGTACCGTCGTCACGGCCGCCTGGATGTCCGTAATGGACTCAAAATGGGTTCCTTTGACCACCGATTTTGTTTTAGGAAACAAAAAAAGTCACAGGGTGACATGTCGGGCGAATAAGGCGGCTATTGCAGCACGGCGATCCCTTTAGAGGCCAAATACTGGGACACGCTGAGGGCGGTGTGGCACGGCGCGTTGTCGTGATGAAGGATCCAGTTACGAGCGATGTCTGGGCGCAATCTGTTGACTCGTTTTCACAATCTTTCGAGTACTTGGCAATAGTAGACTTGATTTACAGTTTTCCCCGGTGGAACGAATTCTTTGTGGACGATTCCACAGTTATCCAAAAAAGGCAATAATCATCGTTTTCATCTTCGACTTGCTCATGCAAGCTTTTTTCGGGCGGGGGGCGCGCGGAGACAACCATTGTAAGCTCTGGCGTTTGGTTTCCGGGTCATATTGGAAAAACCAGCTCTCATCGCCTGTAATAACTCGATCAAGCATCATTTTCCACTTGTTCCAAACAGTCTTCTGCGACGGTCATTCGATGCTGTTTGATTTCGTTTTTCCATTTCCGTGACGAGCACTACAAACACACGTCTACTCAACTTGACGGAGCAGGCGAACTAAACAAGCTAGAGCGATGGTGCTTATATCAATGGAGAGGGGAGAGAAGCCAAAAAAAGAGAAAGGGAATTTCAAGTTCACAGGTTTACCACAAGCGCGGCAATAAAATCAGTCTCATTACTTAATTGTAAAATCCCGTATACAATCATAATCAAGCTTGACTGGTATATTTAAAAACGCGTTTTTTTTGCGTTTCCTTAAAATCATGTCTACGGACTCTTTGAAAATGTTGGAAAAGTATTTTGTGGAGTCTACGTTATGATGAACCCCAGTTTTTAAGTGGCTTAAAAAAATCAACAATGTTCCTGAAGTCATCGACAACTTGCGTCATGCGAGTCATCGACTCAACTCTGTTAATGCCGATAATACCGAAAAAATTAAAGAGACAATGCTTGTAAATCGTCGTGGCGGCATCAGTGAGAAAGTGGAGGATCTCAACATCTCTTATGGATCTAATGCAAACACGAAACGAGAGCCGTCACTCAGCCACAGTATTCAGTAGATATTGTAAATTCATGCAAAATTGCTTTTTAATCAATAATAAATTGATGCCATATGGTGACTGTCCGAAAAGGCTTTTGTCATTTTATGGTCGTAATAACCATCTACCTGTGTTCGCTATACGTCGAATGGTTGAAAGTCACGAGCACACGTTTTCTTTACAGAATATTCAAATGACAGTAAGACAAAGAACCGCTCGAAGTAAGAAAAATATTTCTGCCGTTCAGGCAAGTGCTCCTGAAGACCGCAAAATGTCGATTCCAAGACGTTCTCAAGAATTGAGGCTATCTCAGACCACAACATGGCGGATTTTGAGAAAGGACTTCGGTTTTCATTCGTATAGAATCGTTTGGTCCAATTAGACTACCGTAAACGTAGTGAATTTGCTAATTTTTCCTTGTAACAACTTGAAAATAATTACAATTTTTTGAGAAATAATCTTCCCCGATGAGGCTGACTATCATCGGTATATGCTGTAGGTAAACAAAACTGTCGACTCTGGTGTGTAGAAAATGCAAAATTTATTTTTTAAATCTCATTACATTCACCAAAAATGGCAAATTGATGTAGTTTTTGATCTGGTGGATCCGTACTTTTTTTTCGAAGTGAAACTGGTGACACTGTTACTATCAATCAATTGGGAACACCTGGTTCGTACAACAACCGAAATATTGCGAAACAAGTTTAAAGATTTGATTATTTAAAGAAATAGTGATTTTAAATGGCCTCCATGAAGTTGTGATTTAACACCATTAGACTGCTTCCTGTGGAGTTGTTTAAGTCATTGGTCTATAATAAACCAGACCCTTTTAGAGCTTTAACGTATATATTGACGTGCTATTTATAAGATCCGACTGGATTTAGTGAAAAAAAGTATTCGAAAATTTGGTTCATCGAACTCGTTCCTACAAAAAAAGTCGTGGAGGCCATTTGAATGATGGTAAAATCAGAATTATATCGATTACACTTCACATTATGTGAAAACTATTGGTGTGTTTATTTTTTAGGAATTCATATCAGTCTTATTGGAAAACCCTGTAGATTATGGCTAATTTTTTTATGCTCAATACGATGAGTTAATCTACGACAATGTGGACAAAGCAATAGAAAAGCAAAACTCATGAGCTATAGCTGCAAACAAAAATGGCTGATTCATAAAACGTGTGTGGGTGTGGGATTAGAGATGGGAGAGAGCCTCCGTCCCGAGTACTGTCATTCACCCCGGTGTCTGAACATCTAGCCAAAATCCGCAGCAAAGTCCTTGAACATATCGCTGATTTGTGCCCACGCCTCGCCGGAAGAAAAGACTAAATATGCCTTCTATGAGCGCTTGGAGCGCAGCTATGAGAGCTGCCTCCGCCACGATGTCAAAATCGTGCTTGGCGATTAGAACACCAAGGTGGGCAAAGAAGGTATCTTTGGCACTACGGTCGGTAAATTCAGCCTCCACGACGGAACCTCCTCAAATGGATCGAGGCTGATCGACTTCGTGGGGCCCGAAATATGGTTATCTGTGGTACTAGATTTCAGCATAAGAAAATTCATCAAGCCACCTGGCTGTCTCCGGATCGAAAAACCACCAACCATATCGATCATGTTGTGATAGACGGAAGCGCGTGCGCTCCGAGGTCCTAACATCGACTCGGACCACTACCTTGTTGCAACCAAGACTCGCACCCGCCTCTGTGCAGCAAAAAACGCACGTCAACAAACACCGGAAGGAAGGTACGACGTCGAGAAGCTGCGAACACAACATACAGCGGGGCGATTTTCTACTCGACTTGCACTCCTGCTCTCTGAGGGCACTCATCAACAGCTTAGTATAAGGGAACTGTGGGACGGCATTTCAAGCTCGTTACAGAAGGTCTGCTTACATACAGCTGCAACCGAAACCATTGGTTTTCGGAAAATGCAACAGAACATCTGGTAAGACGAAGATTGCCGTGTTGCAGCGGAGAGAAAACAGACTGCCTACCTCGCAACGTTACGATCGACCACAATACGTGCGGGATGGGATAGATATCGAAAGTTGAAGAAGAAAGCGAGACGCATTTGCAGACAGAAAAATAGAGAGACCGAAATGCGAGAGTATGAAGAGCTTTATAAGCTGGCCGGCAGGGGTAATGCTCGAAAATTCTACGAAAGTATGCGGCGGCTAACAGAAGGTTTCAAGACCGGAGCATACTCTTGTAGAACCCCCCAAGGTGATCTAGCCACCGATGCCCAGAGCATACTAAAATTATGAAGGGAATACTTCTCCAGCCTGCTGAATGGCAGTGAACGCACAACGCCAGGAGAAGCCGAACCCGAATCCCCAATCGATGACGATGGAGCAGCCGTTCCATTGCCAACAACAAAGAAGCGGGGGGAGATGGATTGCTTGTTGAGCTTTTTAAACAAGGCGGCGAAGAACTGATAACTCTTGCCAACAGGTACTACTTCGGATTAATTACGCAATTGAGTAGTAAAGTCCTTTCTCGATGAACAAAAACCAAACTCTATAAGTCACTTATAGTTCCAGTCCTGCTATATGGTGCAGAGGCTTGGACGGTGACAACAACTGATGAGTCGACGTTGCGAGTTTTGGAGGGAAAGGTTCAGCGACAGCGGCTCCGCTGGCTAAGTCATGTTGTCCGGATGGACGAAAACACTCCAGCCGTGAAAGTATTCGACGCAGTACCCGCCGGGGGAAGCAGAAGAAGGGGAAGATCACCACTCCCTTGGAAAGACCAGGTGGAGAAGGATCTGGCTTCGCTTGGAATATCCAATTGGCGCCACGTAGCGAAAAGAAGAATCGACTGGCGCGCTGTTGTTAACTAGGCTAGCTAAGATTTTGGCTTCTTGATTATTGATTTTCGCTCGCCAAGAAACTAACAGACTGCACCATGATATTTTCCCAAAAGAATGCAGAGATTTCCGCATGTGAAAGCATAAATATTACAGTAACCACAATATATGCACCTACTTAGGGCGATGAGAAAGTGGCGTTGAAGGCAAGAGAGACCAAAAACAGCGAAGTAGCAGAATAAAAGAAATGGTAAATAGATAAAGCAGACGAGCGACACAATTGCGGTGATAAAGTTTTTAGAAAAATGTACTTGAAATTGAGCGAACGTGTTGAAAGGCGCAAAGCAGCCGCCGGCAGACCAGGATATACGGTGCCCCTGTGCACCGAAATAATCACACTAAACGAGGCGAAGACATAAGAACACCAACGCCTAAGGGCAAATAGAGATACCTAGACTGCATACTATGTTGCATAGTGCGCAGACCAAGGCGAGATTCGTTGGACTGTGGAGGGCTTGCTGACTACCCGGAAAGCGCGCATTTGTATCAATGTTGGCTGCTCTCAGAGCATCAAGCAGAACATACTTTTTCTAACTGGCACTTTCCCATACACACTTGCCTCATCGGTAGCGCGCTCTATCCCTTCAAGCACAGCGCTGCATTTTGTGGCAACAACACGTGTACTTTGCAGCTACGCGACCGACATGAGAATTTCACTGCAGTTGCCACAGCTGGGCGCACCTGATGCGCCAACTTGCTGCCAGCCACGCTGCTACGTGTGGCGCATACTTTTACATGCTCGCACACATGCAGATATGTACATATACTTGTGCGGCATGCGGCGTCTTGCGTTTTATTTCATTTTAATTTTGAATTTTTATTACGTTTTCGCTTGCCACAAAGCCATGCTGCGGCGCAACGTAATTGTGTAAAGCAAGAAATAAAACAAAATCATTGTGGCCGCAAGTACAGTTACATACTCATACATACGCGCACACCTTTGGCGGCAAGGCATGTGTGCGCGCCACCACGTACGTGCTGTGGCAGCTCTAATGCAACCGCACACCCCATTTATACCGCTTTATGCCAGCGCTTGCCACCAACGGCACAATGCTGATTTTAACATCGTTAGCGTCTGCCACTAATTTCACTTGAAATCAACTTTTGTGTACGTGTGACTAAGTGTTTTCAACTCACACCCGCGCTCTGGCTCTCCGTCCTTCTCTCTGGCTGGCGCTCTTCGTGTTGCGCACCGCAAAAGATATCATTTCAGTTTGTTGGCAAAGTCACTTGTCCTGCCTTTCAATTTGGCACGCTGCCACTCCCACACACTTTGTACAATCTCTTCACGCCACCATCGCCCCCGCATTCTTCCCACCAGAGCCCGCTAGCAACCGCATCATTATCATCATCAGCGGCACATGTAACACCGTTCATGCAATTGCCGCGCGTCTACAATAAATTGAAGTGCCACGAGCAATTTCTGCACTTTAGCCACGCGGCAACGCCTCGCGCTCGCCGTCACCTACCCACGCGCCGCATTCATTGGTTTGCTGTGCAAATAATCAGCGTGTTACCTTTCCTTATTGAGCGCATGCAACTCTGCATGCTGCATTTAACATGCGACCACGCCACGGCAACCGCAGTGGCCTCACATTTCGATGTTCAGCCAGCAGCGCCACCACGAGGAGTTTGTGCGCGCGTATTTTTACTGCGATATTCTGTGAATGAGTGAATGAAGACTCATATTACTTGTGGGTGCAATATTTTAGTTGCTGTGATCTAAACAGGGTGTGCAGGGTGTTGGCAAAGTGAAAACTTTACTTCAATTGATTAGATTGAAAATTACTACTGGACTGACAGTATGTACTCCTGGGTGATACTCACGGGTGTTGCATGCCCGAATCGGCTGCAAAAAGATTTTCAATGGCTTGAAGGTGTGTAAGACAAGACAGTATTAGAACAGCGGAATCTGGAATAGTTCCAATTGGGCCTTGCAGAGCCTCCTGGAGCATATCAGTCGATCATCAACATTTATTGAAGCTGAACTGTCGGCATCTATTCTCGATACAAAGTTATCTTCAGGGCAACAATTAACTTTCCGGAGAACTACCTGCTTCCATACTATTCATGGTAGAAGACTTATGAAACGGTTGAAAGTTGAAGGAGATGCAAGCGCATGGGAAAATTACCCGAATTATTTCTAATTCTTTAAGTCTGTGAAAGTTGGAGTTCCTATGTTTTCCAGACGGAACTCCGAAAAATTGTAACAAAGCTGCATCGAAGAAGTGAATTCTTCCGGTCCTTTTTGCAAAAAAAAAAATATTTCCAGAAATCAGCAGGAACGCTGTACTAGCTGTGTCGCAAACTTAGCAGAGGATCCTATCTCCTTAACCCTTCGTCTCTGAGTATCCACTAAATACTCGTATTCCTTAGAAGCGGCTGTTGAGAAGGAGCCTACTGTCTAAAATTAACCAATAAGAACGATTTTTTAAATCCAAGATCTATCTACATAAATTGTGTTGACTTCACAAAAGACACTCTTCCGTTGTCCAAACGCTTTGCAAACTCTTTCCTCAAACTACATTTTTATTGTCTTCGCTCGAACACCCTTTACTTTTGTTGCATAGTTCGACTTATCGCCGTACATGGTTTCCAACTCAAAAAACACTCACTTTATGCCTTGGAGTGAAATTCCTATAATATTTTTAGTTTGCTTGCCACTAAGTGTTCGTTGCTTTCTTTCTGCACTCGCAACACGAACGCGCTCATTTGTGCCACGGGCGTCGCATTTCAATGCAAGTTTGCCACTTTGCCTGACTCTGCTGAAAATTATTTAATGCAATATATACCTTACTGCACACTTCTTCGGAAAGTTCTGCACGAGCGGCAACTCACGCCGTAACCCCCGGCCCGCCACTGCACGCGTGTTTTTCGAACGGGTCATTGCATTGTTTGGCAATTCACCGGTGTGTTTACCACTTCGACTATTTGTTTTGATTTCATTTGTTCTGCGTCACGTGCCTGCCATACATATTGCCTACGAACACATAAATAGTGGACCTGGGACCCATATGTATGCTGGTGCCAGCTTTCGGCTTTGTCGACTGCCAGTTTCGCAATCACATTTGTATTCGCTGTCGTGTTGCACGATATTAAATTAATTAGCACCTTCCCTGGCGTTCTTTTCGTTGACGCCGAATTCCCGTTATTCGGCGCATATCACCTTCAGACGGTGCATGGCGTGCCAACGGCCTCAATTACGTGGCGGGTGACGGCGAACTTGCTGCAATTGCAACGCGACTCCGCGAGCGTCCGCTTTCAGGTATGCGTTTGTATGTGTGATTGCATTCATAATAAGTTTTCATTCGAAAATCGCATGCGAAAAAGTTTTTGGAATTTCTACATTTGACATTTCGTGCGACATTTGACGGCAAAAAGTAAATGTGTTGTTGTTGCTGTTGATTTAATGGCAAAGTAAAATATGTTTTGTTGAAACTATAAATTAGTTTGCGAGACCTTAATTGAATAATTGCAGAAAACAAACGCTTTGGTGCAGAATAAATTATTTCAATGGAAGCGCAGGGTGGTCCATGTGCCAGGTTCCCTAGTTTTTAACTGAAAATAACTAAAATACATATAAATATAGCCTTTCAACAACTTACTGAACTTCAGCCTCCATTGCCAAGTATAGTTTCCTGTTAATCGAGTCATCAGTAGATTTGGTGATGTTTACGCCTCAGTCTCACTGGAAGCTTAACTGATATTTACCTTTAAGACCGGAACCTGTAACAAAATGCAGCTTCAAATTGGCAATTTGATGACGCCTGGTCGGCTGATAACACACCTTAATAAGGGAACATAGGGGCAGAACCTTGCATATCGGTGGCATCAGGAAACATAAATACGCCACGCCAAGTTACCATTGGGAGGTTACAACCTATCAAGATTTAGATACATGATCATCCTCCCTCTAGACAAATTCTGTCCCCTTGTCGTGCTCTACACTTGTCCAACATGGGCAAAGTCTCTTGCGCAAACTGCCGGTTTTCTGACATGAACAGGAAACTCCAGAATATCTAATTCTAGGTTACACAACAATTTTTAGTAGCAAGGTCAAGCCCCTAGGATCCATCTACGTGGACAACTATTGTTTATCTACTTGTCTATCATAGAGACAAAGATCTTCAGGTATATGTTCCTCTTTTCTTTCGAATCAATGCTAACCAAAATGCATTTACTGCAGTATTTTCAAGAGGGACCATCATTTTAATTCAGTTCTCTAGATAACTTGTCCTCAATTTATTTCGATTCCAGCTGGTTCACCTGGATGGTTGAATTTCGAAAACTTGGCTGTGAAATCTAAAATGTTTCAGCATTTGCTCTTTGCGGGACAGGCAACTTAAGACCATATTAATTATGAAGGACTAGCGATTGCTGAGCTTATGAGTGGTCCGGTCATCTAGTAGTCAATTGTACGAAGTATGATGATTGATGAAAGTCACTCGACGACATGCAAGGAATGTATTCCTTAACTAATCTCGTTTTCGTATCTCTGAAGATGCGGGATATTCCAGAGAAGGCTAACGCATGTATGGACTTCGAAGTCTTATAGAAACCTATATCAAGCAACATTTACTTCTTCAGAAAATGTTCTTAACGCCAGCTGAATCATCGTGAATTCAAAATAGAACAAGAAAGAACGTTAACTTCGGCTGCACCGGAGCTAATATAACCTTCACAGGTGAATTTCTTTTAGTAACTATGTGCTCAGTTTGTAAGAAAGCTATATGCTATAGTAACCCGATCTGAACAATATTTTCGGAGATTATATATATTACGTTGTTATCTTAGAAAATAACCAGTACCAACTTTTGTGAAGATACATAGTCAAATGTAAAAGCTTTCCATACAAGAACTTAGTTGCGATCGTTCAGTTTGTATGGCAGCTATATGTTATAGTGGTCCAACATCGGCAGTTCCGACAAATGAACAGCTTCTTGAAGAGAAAATGACGTTTGTAAAGTTTTAAAACGATATCTTAAAACCTAAGGGATTAGTTCGTATATATACAGTCAGACGGACATGGCTAAATCGACTCAACTCAACATACTGATCATTTATATATATACATTTTATAGGGTTTCCGACGCTTCCTTCTGAGAGTTACAAACTTCGTGGCAAACTTAATACACCCTGTTCAGGGTATAAAATCATTAAATTAACGATTTTTTTTTTTTTTTCGAAAGCAAGCATTCGTGCTGATTACTATTTTCGTATATTGTATGCACTTACTACTTTCACTTTTCACATAAAAAACAGTTATAAAGTTTACTTTCTGCACACAATGTGCTAAACCGAGAGTGAATCGTAAACGAAGGAGCAATACACGCTGAGAAAAAGTGGAGAAGCTGAAAATGATGAGTTGATGAGTGTACCATCGACAGCAACAAAACCTCCCATAAAATAAAAAGAGAGAATGTTAGCCCACTTGCCATAAAACGGGTTTGTTGAAAACTGCTAAAAGTGCTCAAATTCACTAAAATGCGCCAGAAGCATTAAATTTCACAACCAAGTTAGTAGGAAAGGGCTTTTATAGAGCCGGTGTAATATTTGTTCAAGGAGCGTGGCACAGTCCACCTTTAGGTGAAGTATTATTTTTCATGAACTACTTAACTACATTTGTTGTGTAAGGATACCCAAAAATTCCTATGGGAAAAATCGAAAATGGGTTAAATCAGATGACAACCACCCTTCCCTTAAAACGAAATAAATAAATCTTCAATGAACATATGAATGTATTTTTCACAGAGTGTGGAAAAATCTATTTTGGTAGATATGATTGCTTGTTAAAAGTTTCGAAAAATAAAATAAATAAAATATAAGGGGTTTTCATTACATATACTATACATATATGCATATGTATTCCAATTCGGGTTTTTCTGGTTACCACCACCACCACGAAGATGATCACTGCGGTGTCGTATTCATGTACATATGTACATACTACTCTGACTGTCATGACATCTGTGCCAAAATGGTTCCAAAATTACTAAATTTTTTCGAACAGCGTCGCATTAACGTTTGTGAAACAATGCTTTCCGACTACCAGGATGTCATGAAAAGTTCTATTACTGCCGATGAGTCTTGGATCTATATTTACGAACGGGAAATAGATGACCAATCAGCCGAATCTCGTGGCAAAGGCGAGTCGAAGCCGAAAAATCCTCGTTACAGAAGATCAAAAATGAAGTTTATGTGAACAGTTTTGTCAACGAGGATTACTACTTGAGTGTTATGCGTCGTTTGCGCAAAGCTATTCGTAAAAAGAGGCCGAAACTGGGGACGGTACAGTCGATACCGTCGCATACTGCATTGATTCTTCGTGAGTTTTTGGAAAAATTTTCAATTAATATCGCACCGCAAACACTGCATACGCCTGACTACCCTCCATGCCCGTGCCTATATGTGACTTCTGGCTGTTCAACAAATTCAATCGATCACCCCAGGGAAACCATTTGGAGTCAAAACATTAAACGTGAATCGCTACGCGCATTGAAGTCTATTTCGAAAATTGACCTAAACAATAGTTTCGAGGAATGCACAAAACATTGGAGCAAGTGTCTTGGAGCCAAGGGCGATTACTTTGAGTTGGACGACATATATATTAAAGAACAAATTAAGAATTGTAAAATTATAAACAAAGTCTTCCTATTTTCAGCTCATATAGTATACGTTATTTGTTTTTGGTAATGATCTTTGATATTTGTTTGAGTGTTTTAAAATGAGCGTGGGAAAGCTAAATGTGATATTCAATTAAATAATTAAAACTATTCAATCAGCAGGCGCAGAGTAAAAGTTTATAAAAATGTTGAAAGCTCGCATAGTTTACTGCCCAAGTTTTGCAAATGAAATGGAAACGGAAATAAAAAATTCAATCATAAACTTTCGATTAGCACAAAGCAACAAAACAATTAAATCAATTTTGAGATTGGCAGGCAATATTTTCAGTTGAGTTTATTTGAAAAGACAACGGTAAAAAAGAGATGTTATTCAAATGAATGAAATAAAGTCGTTTATTTATTCTCAGGTTTGGTGTACTAAATTTTTACCAGATTTAATTAATTAAATAATTACATAGATTTGATTAAGTGGAAAAATACATTTTCAGTTTTTTTTGAACGCGCTTTAGCCAAGCGAACTTGAAAATTGGTTTGCATGATTGGAAACGGATGGATTTCGCTTGATAGATGAAGAACATCATGGACGGACAAAAAAGTTAGAAGATGCGGAATTGGAAGCGTTGCTCGATGAAGACTGTTGACAAACACAAGAATAGCCCGATAAAAGCAAAGAAATTGAATACCAAGTGAATGTGGGTTCACAAGCTTACGTTTTTATTTTATTTTAACAAAAAAGTTTTACTTACTGAGTTTGATTTTATTAAGTGGATGTTTAAAATATATTTTTATCCAAAGTTCGATGGTTTATTTTAACAAAAGTTTCAATTAACTACTCAGTGCTCGTTCGCGTGTCAACTGTCTGTGTCATTTTAATAGTCTTCCCTACTCTTTGTCGCTACTCGCTAATCCAAAAAAAGGATGGTTAAACATCGAATTGTGACTGGTGATGAAATTTGTTTCCATTACGACAACTCTAAAGGCAAAAGAAAAGTACGTGAAGCCTGGCCAACCAGCTAAATCAATTCAAAACCGTATATACACATATGTACGTGTATGTGGGCTTCTTTTATGAAAAAAGCACTTTATATAAATTTATTAAAATTGTTAAATAAACTTAAAATTTACTTTACATTTTTTCAAGAACGATCATGGCTCGGTGACGACTCGATGTGTTCTGTTCGTAGTTCGATCAGTTTTACAAAACCAAAGGCGATTCTGTCAAACTTAACGATCGTTTGTTAAAATGGTATTGCCTATTGAAGGATTTCAGCGATTGGCTAATGTGTAAAGGTATTTCGTACTACTTTTGAGATTATTGAGGGATTTCCCCTATCACTGCTGCCACTGCATCCTAATCCTACAAACATGGCGTGAAGATAATGCTTTGTATTTGGTGGGACCAAAAGAGTGTGCTGTATTATATGCTTCCGAAACTGGGAACCATTAATGAAAAATGCTACCGACAAAAAACAATAATTTTCCATCACGATAACGTTCGGTCAAATGTTGCCTCACCAGTCTTACAACTTAGAACTTGCCCATTCTGACTACCTTTTATTCCGGACTTATCCTAAGCGGAATAACATTCATATCTCACCAGTGTATTAAAATTAACTTTATATTCACCGCCGAATGGAATCTTCAAATTACCAGAAGGATGCAAAAATGTTATAGCTTCAGTTGGACTATATCATCTTCACATTTACAATCCAGTTAAAGGTTCGTTAGTGGTGCGTACCACCAGGAACTAAGCCAAAATCTTTTCTAACAAAGCTGATAAGGCCTTCGCCAATTGTCGTAAATACTTGTACATCTTTTCTTCAAATACAAATTACTGCAAGAGCTTGTAGTTTTATGGGTTCGGGCTTTATATTTTGGCAACTTGTAGAAAGTGACTTCGATTGCACCGAAGTTGTAATACCCTTTGCAAATGCATTTTCCATGACATATAAGACCATAACAATAATTTTAGTCAGATTTTTTTCGGTCAGTTGTATAGGAGCTATATGCTGTAATTGTTCGATATAGACAGTTCCACCAAATGAGCGGTTATTGTTGAAAAAAGGTCGCTCGCCAAATTTAAGACTGGTAATAGTGGCGGGCTGAGTCCTGGGCCCATTTTTGTGGAACATCCTTTATTTATGGTCAAAAGATGGAAGCTTTTTAATTACAATCAGAAGAAGCTAGAGGTCACCACACTCAATGTTGATAGATACATATCCAACTGAATGTTGTCTGCAACAGAGTGAAAGCTTGTGCAGTTATAGTTATGCAAGAGCTAAGAGGAAAATAGTGTCAAAGCAGCAGAAACAGAATGATTAATCGGACTTAGGGCGAAAATGCGTGATTGAAGAGCCGAATGGACCTTACCCCACGATGTAATGACTAACGGCAGTTGCGTGGGCCAAGTACAAGCAATGACGGCGGAGTTCAGTTGTCGTAGTTTAGTACGTAGGCCCCAAATGAGGTGTCGTCCGACAAAATGACGGTATATTGGAAGATTCCCCCTTCGAGAAAAAAATAGCTAAATCGACTCAAATCATCATTTGTATACATTTGTATGCATTTTATGGGGTTTGTAATGTTGCCTTTTAATGTCACAAACATCTTGAGGAACTAACACGTTTACTCTGTTCAGGGTATAAAAAGTATGGACAGTTGAATATGGCTACAAATTTCGGTTTAGTACTGCTCTCATGACTTGGTATTATCAGAGTTTGTCCGGAAAGTTATAGGACTGATTTTCTTCCGCCACGACTGTATTTCGGAATACGCGCGCACCGACTGGGCTTAGTAGAGGGCGTTCCTAGCTAACGAGCTAATGGTCGATTGTCTCCGAGTACCTGGAGAGTCAGTATGAATATTTTCGCGCAACGTGTTTCTGTGAGAAGTGCCAAGCCGAAAATGCAGCGTTCGTTACAGTAGAGTTACGCCATTAAATTCTGGGTGAAACTCAGTAAATCTGCGACAGAAACATTTGATATGATCAAGCAGACTTCCAGATGTTGCTTTCGCAAGAAATGATGTGTTCCGGTGGTACCAGGCCTTTTTGGAGGGCCGGGAAGAGGTCGCTGATGAAAACCGTGCTGGGAGACCTCCGTCTTCGACAAATACGGACATTGTGACCAGTGAACGCAAAGTTTTGAACTCAGACCGCCGATTAAGTACTCGTTTAATTGACATTGTGAAGGAGCACTTCAACATGCACACGGTGTGCGCGAAGATGGTCCTAAAGGGTTCACTGACGACCAGAAAGTGCCAAGAAAATTTGAACATGCATGAAAGTGACCCCCAAATTTTGAATAACGTAATCACAGGTGACGAGTTATGGATCTTTGAGTATGATCCCGAGATAAAAAGGCAATCTTCCCAGTGGCACCCGCCGACAGAGGGGAGCCAAGTAGCAGGCACCTCGGTTCTCAAGCCTATTCCGGAGAATGCCCTCCGTGGCGCCTTCAATGCTTGGAAATACCGCTGACAGCGCTGCATCGACGCAGAATGAGCCAGTTTTGAAAGTTTTTACAGAATTGTACCGATTGGTTCAAAAAATTTTTACTACTTTAGCCACTTAAAGGCTTAATTTAATATTCTGATGTGTGCGTCTTTAAAATAGTAACTCAAATATTCCATCTCTGTGCCACACACCATTCAAGGAACAAATAAACTGAGCCATCAAAGAAGTATGATAAATTGCAGTAGCAGCGCCAGGCCGCATCCAGCGACAGCAGCAGCCGTGGGAAAGGTGCCACTGTCAGACCTCTCTGCTAGGAGCTAGCAATTCGCTGACCCACTTAACGAGCTCTGCTCAAAGCACCATCACCTCTGTTTAGTTGGATCGCGAGTTTGCGCTTTCGCTTCCCATTTAATTTTAATCAATGTTGTCATAATTAAATTCCCTGCCGATGCTCAGCGCGCTTCCTCACTTGCGTCACTCATTTGTGTTAGTAATAGTGCGTTTTACTTTTTTCATTTCACCTAATGCTTTCGTGCGGAAAATTTAATGTCGCCTTGATTGGAAAGCATTTAATTGCCGCGGCAGAACACCTTTCGCCGAGGGTGCCGACGCTGGCGCTGCTCATTATTTTTATTTTTATTTTCAAACACTTTTTTATGAATTTTCTAATATTAAAAATTTTTCCTGTTGTTGTTGTACTTTGTGTTGTTTCCTTTTTGTGGCAATTGATTTAATTACCGTTATGCGTTGATGTGGTGCGCTATGTGCGTCTCTCTGAGCCGTTCCGCTACTGGCGTGCCACAATGCTGTCGGAGTCTCTTGCGGTACTGCAATTTTATGGTAGCTGTGACTTCCCCTCCCCCTATTCTCACAAACGTGATGTATGTCAAAGACACCGTTTCACCTTACGCACTTACTTTCTCTGCTGCGCTCATTAGTTTATAATTTTTCTTCATTAATTGTTGGAATAATGAAAGTTGATTGAATTGTTGGTAGAGCTTTTTCAGGGAAACGCTGCCTGTGGTTTTATCTACAATAACATAGCAATATAATAACAAGAAGTGAGACGCTTCGCCGAACGTTCTACTACATTCAAAACACTCCCAAAGGAGTACCTCCTTTAGGTACCAAAAAAAAATAAAAAAAAAAAACAATTAAACAGCTCTCGGTCGGGATGCATCACTTTAGAAGTCTATATATTTTCGAAGGGAACCTTATAAAGTTTAATACTTTTAATTCTTGGAAACGAAACGATGACGACTGTCTAAATGACTCTCGGCCTACCCTGTAATGAAACACAGCCACACCACATTTCAACACAAATCATCATAACAGCACACCACACTCACCACTCACCTTCCACATCACTACACATCACACCAATACACTCAAACATGACACTTCCAACTAGAACACAAAAAGGGACGGACAACTCCAGCCACTTCACTTCGCTTTTTTCTTTCGTCCGAGTCAACTCCAAGCCTTTGCGCATACGCTCTTCGCAGCATCGTTCGTTTTCCTCCCGCATCACCCATCGCTCGCCGATTCCGCCGCCAATTGGGTTATCCGACCAGCTTATCAAACTTGTGAAATATACATAAAAACTTATAAATAAAACTGAGTTACAAAATTTGTATTAACAAAAAAACTCGTTCTATGCGTTATTTATTTGATAACAAAAAACTAAAAAGTGAGTTTCGGTAAACCAAGAGGTGAGTTCGCTAGTTAATTTAACAACGACTCATCCATCATATAGGCTTTATCACATACGTGAGTAATCTTCTTAAAGCTCTTTCTCTTGTAAAGATATTTTATGAATATTAAAAAAATGATCGATACTCACCATTTTCGGTCTTTTACGCTGTTTGTGTTTACCAAAAGGGAGTTACCTAAATTTGCCATAGAGGAAATGGTAGATCTTCCTCTTTACTGTCGTAGACACCAGCGGAGTTAACAACGGGGCGTTAGTCGTTTCTTCTTTTCTCAATATGGCGCCAATTCGAGATACCAAGTGCAACAAGATCCTTCTCCACCTGATCTTTTCAATGGAGTGGAGGGCTTCCTCTTCTCCAGTTTCCCTCGGCGGGTACTGTGTCGAATAATCTCAGAGCTGGAGTGTTTGCATCCATTCGGACGACATGAGTTAGTCGTCGTAGCCGCGGTCTTTCAATTCGCTGGACTATGCCAAGTCGCCGTATACATATCTCTTACAACTACTCGTTCCACCGTATGCGTCGACTCATCAGACGTTGTCATTGTCCATGCCTCTGCATCATATGGCAGGACGGGAACAATGAGTGATTTATAGAGTTTAGTTTTTGTTCGTCGAGAGAGGACTTTTCTTCTCAATTGCCTACTTAGTCCGAAGTAGCACCTGTTGGCCAGAGATATTCTGCGTTGGATTTCGATGGTGACGTTTTGGTTGGTGTTGATGATGGTTCCGAGATAGACGAAGTTATCTACGACTTCAAAGTTATGACTGTTAGCAATGACGTCGGAGCCTAGTTGCGAGTGCGACGGCAGATTGTTTGATGTAAGGAGATATTTCGTCCTGCCCTCGTTCACTGTAAGACCCATTTGCTTTGCTTCCTTGTCTAGTCTGTGATTGATAAGATTCAACCTCGGCCGTATTAATTTTGCGGGGATACCAAAATCAGACATCGCAGCATAAAGCAGTTCCTTTTCGTACTGTCAAAAACAGCTTTGAAATCGTAGAAAATCATAGATCTAGTAAAGTATAATCAATTATTTACAAAAGATGGCTTTTGTACACATGTGTTTAAGTAGTTTAGGTTAGGTTAGTTTGGTAGGCTCGTGAGTCAGATTGGTTCTTAGCGATATCAGGTGGAGTAACAATACGTTTTTCATGAGAAATAGTTATCCTTCACTTGGCGTGGATTTAAATAGGCTCCGCGGCTTCGTTATAGATATGTACATCTTCCCGGGGCGTATTTAAATAAGACTGGATACCAGAAAAGACCAATGTATGCATGCCACAAGGTCTCATTTTTCATATGTGAATCGATCAGTGAACGTCCAGCGAAAACGATCGTGGTGGAAACGCGATGAGCCGGCGCAAACGGTGACCAAGCAAGGATTGACTGAAAGATTTTGTTAGGTGATTGATAGAATCGCGGAAAATCACTTAAGTTAGATTAGTCTTAGTGTTGCTCTCTAAAATGAACATCACACTGGGACGGCCACATACAGTCCTTTGTGAAGGCAGGGAACTTCTACTTATGTGGTTTGATCTAGTAATAACCAGTAAGATAAATCAATTCAATTAGACCTTCATGATGGGTATTTTTTGTTGTGCATCTAAATGTAAAGTGTATAAGCAAATGTTGAAAAAGCCTAGATAAGTTCAAAAATGAATTTTACACAAACTTCTTTCTTGTGAAAAATACCCTCGAAGTTTTAATTAAAACTATCGAAGCTAATCTTGTCCTAAATGATGGATATTATATTTCGCAGTGAATTTCAATAATCCGGTACTCACTGCTTTCTATGGAATACCCAACTTTTAAAAAATTATTGAAGAGAGATCTAGTGCAATACAAAAATCCAGGAAAGAAGTACTTTTTTGGCAGTTTTCTGGTTATTTGGAATTCGGTGAAAGTTGCATAGGACTTTACAACATCATTTACTGTGTAGGAGAAGTATCTAGCCTCTTCATAGCTGCAGACAAACTGAAAATGTATGAACAATTTCAGGAATAATTAAATACAATAACTCTTTAATGGAAACACGAATTTAAGCGTTACAAATTTGTGAACAAAAACTTTGGACGAAGATTGCAATTTGATTTTTGTTTTGCACTGCTAATTACGGAATAAAGAAACATTTTCTTTTCCACTTTTCTACTTTTCAGCAAACTTAAAAACGATGGCAAATAAACAGAAACTATGGAAGAGAGAGAGAACAAGAAAATGAAAATAAAGTTAATAAAATAAGCAAGGAAGTTAATATTGTCAGCGTTGCATTCGCAGAAAAAGTGCTGGAAAGTTTATTTTGCAGCTGCGACGCTTTTTGCAGTTCGCGGAAGCCATTTCAGACCATACTGTTGCCGCTGCCGTCAAAGCATGTGCTGGCGTCTATCATTAGTCGAGCAGAGAAAGTTTCATATTTTTTAGTTGGAAGCCTTTCTCTGCATTTAATGAGTAAAAATTGTTTTGTGCTCTTCTCTTTCCGTCTGCATATTCGAGAGTACTCTTCGTTTCAACTCAAGTAAAGGCTTTTTTGAAAATGTAAAAAATTGGCTTTGTGAAGAAACGCATTTTATGAATAGAAAGTCTGAAACTAAAACATGGTTTGAATTTGCTACCTGTTTTTTTTATTGCAGATCGCTCTGTTGCTATGTTTGAAGGTTATTTTGGCTTCTTAGACTGGAACAAGGTGGCAAAGTGATCTACATTTGATATATTTTAATATGCATGAAATGTAGACCGGGCGTCTTTCGTTTCTAGAAACTCGAATTGAGTTCAGAAGATGTCGGATTTAGTAATTTTGCTCATGAAGATCTGTATACCTTCACGCAGTTGTAGCCGACCCACTTAATTCTGGCATTGTAGGTCTCTTAAGCTAAAGTTTGAATTTATGTCTATGTTAGAATTCTGAAAAATCTAGAAACAATTAGTAATAGTTGGCTTCTTGAATATATTTAAGACTTCATTATATTATATATTTAGATTTATACCGGTACTTTACTGAAATGTCTTCTTCATGGTTTTCCAGGTTAAGCATTGTCGAAGAACGGATCCTAATTATAATATCTATTTCTTAGTTATATGATGGGAAAAATTACGCCTTTCTAGCTCAGCCCCTGTGTCTTTCATGATTGTAATAGAAATGAAAATCATAAAACTTTTTGCGAAGATGCCTTCGAATCTTTTGCATTTTATTTCAATAATTCCTTTTCGGCGCTTCGTTGACAAGAATTCTTGAAAAAGTATCTCTTCTTTTAACACTCTTAGTACAGTTTTTATTATCAGGGGCTTAGGATGGAAAAAATTATCTCTAATGAAGTTGTAAGTTATTTTCATTGCCATGGTTCTAGAAGAGGAATGGAGCTTGGTTTAGTGATTTTTCCTATTTCAGCCGAAAAAAATGCTCTACAGGTATGTTTATCTCCGCGTAAAATTTAGCCTTCTATGTATGTAGTGTCCTTGCAGTTATTTCGAAGCTGATGCCATCTCGAAGATGCCACTATCGAACTGGATTCTTTCAACCCTGAATAGTGTATACTAAGTTTACCATGGAGTTTGTAATACCCATAAGGAAACGTCGGAGATCGATTTAGCCATGTCAACACTATCCGTCTTTCTGTCCATCTTTATTAATTCGTACCTTAGTCTTGGAGATCGCAATTTGAAAATTTTCACAGGCCTCTTTTCCCAAGAAGCTGTTTATTTGTTGGAACCGCAGATATCAGACCACTTTTTTATTTGACAGTGCATCTTTACGAAATTTGGTAGACAAATATAGCTGCTGTACAAGTGGAAGGATCGAAATCCAAATGAATATCTTCATAATAGATCTAATTTCCTTAACAATAAACTTAATTCGGATTGAAGGTTGGTTATATAATACCACCGGGAAGACTGCTAACATTTTTTTCTGTTTCTTATTATATTGCGTAACTTTCTAAATGCTTCTACATTGGTTTTTGGAAGCCTTAATCCTAATCAATCGAGCCCTACCCAAAGATTAAATGATTTTTAACTAAACCCAAATAGACAGATTTCTAGAGGATGTTTTAAGAAAGTCGAATTGTCGAAAGTAGAAGTTATTTCTGTAATAAAATGTCACTAAGTTGCTTTTGTTCCACCACCTCACCATTAGCTACGAAAAAATCTCGGTCCAAGATCTATCAATGTTGTAAGCGCTACTAATATACACTAAGTAAGTAAATTTCACCAGTAAAGAAGAAGAAGAAGTAAAATTTCTCACTATCGTTAAGCAATAATATGTTTATTTTTTTATGTTTATCGCGATGTTTACTACCTTGGAGTAGTTTACAAATGACATCGAAAGAAAAATTCAAGTTCTTTGTCAATGTTGCTGTTTTCTTACCCACTACTGTACCCGTCTAAATTATGCTTTGCAAACTTTTCTTTTAATTTTGCTCGCTAACAACTGCTGCGCTTGTTTCTCTGACGTGCTGAGTGGTGGCAATAATTGTAAACAACAACAATAAAATAACAAATTATTGTCTGTAATTATTATTAGAACGCCGAGCAAAACGAACGGAGGCAATATAACGGAGAAGCTGAGTAGGCAATAAATTGGCAAAGTTACAAGCGGCAAGTGTGTATGTGAAGGTAGAGCAGGGTCGTCCGCAAACATGTATAGTATGACCATATGAGCACTTGAGTGTGGAAACTATATACATATACACCTACATACATATATAATTTAAATAACTGCACGCATGAAAACTTCTCAGAAAGTTTTAAAATTTTCCTGCTTTTACTGAAGTCAATATTTTATGCCTGTTTTTGTTGCTTTTGTGCTTGAAAACTGAATAATCAAATAAGTGGAAGGAATTAAAATTTCTTGGCCTTTTCTTGATTATGATGGATGACAGCAAAGTGCGGCGGTATACGTGCGTACATATGTATGTATGAGCGTGTATCACGTGAGCGACAGCATGATTGTGAGAGGCGTTGTTCTTTTCTTGCTTAAAAATTTATTTCTGCTTTTGATTACTTTTCTTCATTTTTTACGCATTCCTTCAACCTTTTGCCAGCCGTTCCATAAGTTGAAATAAGTAAATGACGTCCGAGGCTGTGCAATTGACATTTTAATTTATGCAAGTTATGGCTTTACATAAAATAAATATTATGTATATTTATATACGTATAGAATATCTACCGTTAGCTGCCTTGATGTCTACGCGCTTGCTTCCTTGGCTTGAAGCTCAATGGAGAATGGCCTGGTTAGTTGATGGGATCGTCATATTTTTTTGCAAAAGAAGTTTATGCATCAGTAGCAACCGATAATTACTTTCTGGGAATTGTTAGAGGAAATTTTTTCGGCTAAGCGAAGATGTAGTTTTGAAATGCGGGTCGAAGAAATTTTATTTAACAAAATTTAAAATTCCATTTGATTCTTTAAGTTTCCAGTATACAAATCAAGAATCAATTGATATAAAGATGTACAATTTAGCATGGATGGTGGATGGTGGTTTTAAAATCGCTTATATCGGCCAATATATTAGTTACCTCGCTTACTTATCACAGTGCAACTTTGTGCCTAAATGCGTGAACACTTGGTCTAGTCCCCATGTAAATCAGGATTGCCGAACAATCCGGCTGACTTTACTCCGTATGATTGATGATTGTATGTGAGGTACCGCAATGAAGCCCAGTCCAAATTTAATTGGTATGTAGCATATTGATAGTATTCGCAACCGGTTTTTATGCCAGTAAAGAATAAGAAGAAGTATTGGCAAAAATAGATACAATCGCGTCAATATTCCCCAACTCCCATGGACGTTTAATTCTTTTCCAAAATTTTTTATAAATAAAGTTGTGCCAGCACCCGAAGGAATTTCCTCGGGTTTTTTTTTGGGTAACTTAAAAAAGACCTTCCAAAAGTTAAATATTCATGAAAATCTTAAGTATTCTATAATAAGCAATAATTCCTCTAAATTTAACTGATATTTGTACTTTTTAGGAAAAAACTTAGATATTTTGAAGTCCTTAAGAACGCCTGACGTGCAATTTTTCGTATGTTCGTGTGAAGAGTGATCTCAGTATGCCAATTATTGTGTTTTTGGCAGCTGTTTGTTTACATTGTGGAATATTTGTCCGACGCTTTTTACCTTGGAACAAAATATTTAACAATGAATTTGCTTGAATTTTTTGTTTCCAATGGAGTCTCGATTATGGAATTTTAATAAAAGTTGCGGAGTTGTGTTTGGAGCTCACTTTATCATGAAAGCAATGATTTGAATGACACAAGGAACTCTATGAGGGGCGTGAAATCAGCGAAAGCTTGTTTCATGCGAGTCCTTCGTTTACTTCTATTAAGAACTACAGCAACGAAAAGTTGAATAAAGAAACAGAACAATTTGAAAATCGTCGTGCTGGCTTCAGAAAGACAGCAGAGGATCTAACGCATGCTTCTTGACTTCTTTTAAAATACCAAACTCTTTTCAAAAACTTTTTCGAGCAGAAGATGCAAAGGAGATGCTTGACAACGAAGCTGAAAACCCTAGGTTATATAAACGCATCGCTGCTTGTTTAGGGATGCGGGTTTTTACGTATGACAACAAAGCCAACAATCTAGCGAATGGCGCACCAGAGGTGAGCTGAACCCGAAATTCGCTAAAGGCGCTGAAGGCCAGTCCAGCCGAGGCTTATATCAAGTGTATGGAGTATGGGATTAAGCGGTGACTGCCTAGCGGAAATCCTTTTCAAAAAACAGTAGAAATTTAGATTTTTAATATTAGAATTTAAAGAACCCTGAAAAGCAATTATGCTGAACGAGTATTCTAAAATATATGTTTAATGTATGTATGTTTTGAGGATCTAGAATCTAGGAAATGTCGTCAGATAGTGCTGATACCCAAAAGCAATATGACTTGTTTGACATCTAATAAATTGCCAAAAAATTTAGTAACATCGCTGCACTTTATCCGTACGTTCGATATTTTATAGAACATTTTGGAAATTTGTCTGCACTTTTTTCTGGCAACAACGATATCTCAAAAGAGAACACATTTTAATTAAAAAAAATATATATTTTTTAAGAAAAACTTTATCTCAATCAAATTTCTTTAATTCGCAATAGCTTTGCTTTTGAGTTTAGTTCCTCTTTACTTTGCTTCTTATTCCAACGAAGAATTTTATAAAACATTACTTACCGTTACTAATGAGATTCTGCTTCGTGCACCCTATTAGAATAATAATATGCTCTTACATCACATTTGTTTCGTTGTGCCTGAGGGCTTCGGCTTCCGTTTGCCGTATTTTATGACGAGAAAAACGGCAATACCAGCAGAGCATGCAGGAAGGAACTAACGGAACATTTTTCATCATCAAATTTCCAAAGCAAATGAAAGTAATGTAATTTAAATAAAATGCAGTCGAGTATCTGCATACATAATTTGTACTGAAGGAAGAGGGAGCAGAAGTGTATAGTAAAGAATAAAGAGGCAAGAGAGGAAGCACAGTTTAATGAAAAAGCGTTCTTACACAACAAAAGCAATAAGCGCAAATGGCCAGATTGGTAAGCAATGAATTGCATTTGTTATCGCATTCTTAGTCCTTTGTTCATTTACCGCTTTGGCTTGTGCGCTTTATCGCGCCACTCAGCGTGATGTTGTTGTTGTTGTTGCTTGGCACAGTGTCCATTTGGCTGCTGTCATTATTATGTCAATTTAAGTTAACGAGATTTCGTAGCTTATCAAGTGCAGCGCTGGCATGCAGCCATTGCACACCTTTGTGTCGCTGCTCCCCAGCGCCGCCCCTTGCGCACCCCTGGGGATCCGCCCGGGCACCCACCCATCCACCGCCAATGGAGGTGCTTGGCCTTTGTCATTTCCTTTTGTAGTTTTTCATTTCGCGCGCAAACAAAAGTCGCCGCAACAGCAAAGCAATTGCAGGTGTTGTGTAAGCATAAGTCCGCGCTGGCGCTCGCAAGGAATGTAAGAGTGCTATTTGTATGGCCGGCGTTATTTATGTGAAATGAAATTTCCGCTTGCCGTAGCATTTTTGTTCAACTGTGGCTTTTATTCGCGCATTTATCCCATTTTTAACACCGCTGTTGTACTTGAAATGAATCAAAAGTCAAATGACGAGCTATGGCAGCTCATTGTGGCCGGCGCACAGTGGTGGCGTTGTGCTGCCAAAGCAGTAATAATATTTGAAGAAAATGTTGAAAAGCCTTCCAATGCAAAAAGTAGTCAAATATATGGGTGTGGTCCATAAATGCATTTCTTTCAATGCAGAATTCTTTTGGCTTAATGCAACTGAGCCAATAATTCGCCCGAACCTTTCCAACCGATTGGTTAGTCATCACCGTTTTCGGAGCAGATTATTATTTGATTTATGGTACCCATGTATTATTGAAGCGAAAATGCACCTAGTCTTTTTTCCTATTGAACTTAAATAGATTAAAAAATTGTCGTGAAGTGATCACGCATTTGTAATTGTAACGGGTGGGCCATCTAACGTTTTAAATTTCACATCAAATACCATTCAGAAAGCGACAGATATTCAGTAAAAAGTCTAAAATTTACGAAATGGGTCGCTATTCACTAGAAGAAAACTGGGAAATAGTGAAATCATCTTTTCGGACGAGGCTCATTTGCACCTCTATGGTTACGTTAACAAGCAGAATTGTCGCATTTGGGGCACAGAAAACCCACACGTAATCGTCGAGAAGCCAATACACCCAGCACGAATCACTGTATGATGCGGACTTTGGTCTGGTGGAATCATCGGCCCATTTTTCTTCGAAAATGAAGAAGGAACCGCCGTAACCATCAATGGTGAGCGATGTCGCGCAATGTTAACCGAGTTTTTCTTCAAGCAAATTGAAGAGGAAGACTTGGAAAACATTTGGTTCTAGCAGGATGGCGCTACGTGCCATACAGCAAACGCTACACTCAATCTTTTACGCCCTATCTTTGAAAATTGCATAATCAGCAAAAGAGGTATTGTGAATTGGCCTCCCAGAAGCAGCGATTTAACTCCGTTGGACTATTTTCTGTGGAGTGTTGTTAAAGATAAATGCAACGCCTACCATCCAGAAACAATTCAAGATCTAAAGTACGAGATTCAAGCTGCTGTAGCTGCCATAAGGCCTGAAACCATAGAGAAAGTACTCCAAAATTGGGTGGATCGGATAAGCTACTGTAAACTCAGCCGTGGTGGTAATTTGTCCAAAATTGTTTTACACAAATAAATTTCATAAAACAAACTTTTAAATAAATGTTAGACCTTTGAAAAATATCAAGCCGTTTTTTTATTGACTTTTTAAATTTAAAATTTTATATGGCCCACCCTTTACAAACGTCTTACGTATCACACCTAAACTATGATAATAGCGGCATCGTATCTGCTTCCAGGATTTTGCTTTGCTACTATTTTTTGGTGATTTTACTTAATATACATATTTTGGTTATATAGACAAGTATAGAAAATGGGAAAAGACGATTAAAAATCGAAGGTATTCGCTTTTTAAGGGGCTATACCAGTGTCACATTGAAAAAATCGATTTTTTTTTTTTTGCTTTTTCGATAGTTTATATTTTCAGAAACATCCTGTGAAATCGGCAATGTCGTATCTTGAACAATTTTTGAATGGCAGCGTTCTAAAGAGCGACCGCCAGTAGGTATTTCCCAGGCAGTTGAAACTTTAAACGCGTTTTTCTCGAAACGACATTTTTAAAAATTGCACATCATAACTCAACGAGAGATTAACAGATCGACTTGAAACTGAGTATTCTTAAATATGTTTGCTATGCAATGACCTACGATTTTTTTGATTGGTTTGAAAATTGTCAATTAGGCATTAAAAAAACGACAATTTTTTGTCTATAAAAACGGCACGCTTTTTCAGAACTACGCCATTTTGTTAATTTTTAATATTTTTCTAAAATCGCAGGTCGTTGTATAGGAAATACCTTCAGCTTTAATATCCTTTTCAAGCTTTTTTCTTTCAGCTACTCATTCAGCCGGAATCATGTCAGCAGTTGGGGTACTTTTTTTTGCACCTCCGAAGACAGCACATAACTCCGTTATTTTACAATATTTTGAAAAAAAAAAATTTCATATAGCTGAAAATATGCCTTATTGTATCCAAAGAGGGATACACTTAAGGGGGTATTCTAGTCTAGAAGCATGAATTTCAGGTAATTTTTAAAGTGTCGTAAAAAAAAAGGCAATTAATATCTTTACTATCCATTTTTTTATTAGTTATTTATTAATTTTTGAAGAGTACAGAAAAAAATTAAAAACTAAAAAAAGTAAAAAATTTCAAAAATTATGAGCTGACGAAGTGGGGGTCTCTAAAAATTTCCACGGGACCATGCCCATGATTTCAACCCTCCTAGATATCTGAAACCAAAAAAAAAAAGATTATTAATCTAGAATAATGTCGCAATGGTCGGAACTACGGAAAAGTGGGAAACATTTTTTTCACAAAATGGCGACTGCCTGAAAAACATTTTTTTTTATCACTTTTTCTATTTCGAATTTTTTAAAAATAATAAAAATAAAAATTTTGGGATGGGGCTAGTTTCAACCATAGACAAGCCTATAAAGAAGACTCTATAAAAATTTCAAGTAAATCGGTTCAGTATAACATGAGAAATCGTGGGCATCGTTCCGAAAAAGTCTGTTTTGAGAAAAACGCGTTTAAAGTTCCGCGTTCCGGCCGAACCAGTTTGAATGCCGGGTCAGAAAAATGCCTATATCTCCGAGAATAATTTAAATTTTGAAAAATCCTCTTGTACACATATCCTTGAATAGTTAAACTTTGAAAATATAAAAAAAGTCGAATTTGTTAAATTTCTAGACTAGAATATAGAGAATTCTACTGACTAAGGGTTATCATCCTGAGCATGTTGGTGGCCGGAGGCCGAAGGCCCTAGGGCCTCGAAAGAACAACATAACCTTTTCTTGATTTGTCGGTGTTTTGATTTGTCGGTATTTTGACTGTCGGGATTCTAAATTTCGAGATTTTCATTGTCGGCGTTACGTTATACACCCATCCAAAGGACTACGAAACATTCGATCGAGTACTGTTTTATAAAAGAATTCACGAAATCGCCTTATTTTACGTGGGTTACACCGGTAGGCCCTTAAAAAATTTGACCATTTTTGATGTCGGTCTTCGCGGACTGTTGACGTCAAAAGAGAAGAGAGCGCAAGGAGATAGAGTTGCATTCGTTGTCTACGACAGGATGTGTTTGCAAATTGAAAGGAAGTAATGTTCTGTAATAACATGTACAAAATGTCATCGAAAATTATAAACGCGATGCTGACTGCTTTTGCTACATTTGCGGCGAAATTATTAAAAAGAGATAGAGGGAGTATGACCTAAATAGAGATTTAAAGATTTGCAAAGCATATCCAGTTTATTTCAATGAACCTGTTAAAAACCAGGTGAAAAATGGACTGCACATGACTCATGTACTCGTAACTCTTGCATATATATTCTGGAAGTGAGTTTATTTCCTCGTCTTTTATTATAATAAATAACTATTTAGAGAACATTAGAAAAACCTTAAGCCTTAAACCTTGAAATCAAGTGCTTTATGTATTAAGGTAAGTGGGTACCGAGGTTAATAAAGGGCAATACATTATGCAGTTCTGAAAATATGGAAGGAACCAGATGATCGATCATCTTTCAAATCATCTAGTTGAAAAATATTTTTCCAAAGAAACAATATACGCTAAAATATTTGTAGGCTCTCAAATGAAAAAAATATATATATTGCGATAATATCCATTAAGTTACTTAGTGGAGAAAAAGAGCCGAAACAGTTTTCAGGCAATAGTGACTGGTTTCCTTGCTAGATAGAAACGATAGAGCTGACATTTATGATGCGCTGATTGCTGACTTGATTACAAATTTCTCCATCATCGCATACAGAAAGTCTCTATATATGTATGTACATGTTATACTCTTATTTAGATAAATTTAAAGAAAATATTAAAGCTTATTTGCAAGAACAAGGAGAACACTTCCATTGAGGTATAATGGTATACAGTTTTTGGGAATAAGTTTGGAGATGAATAAGAGCAAATTTTACAAAACATGACAGGAGAAATAAAACAGTTAATTTTCAAGTACTTGGAGTATATTTTAAAATGTCTACTGTTAGAATGAATCCATCCTAAATCAGTCTTCGGTATCGTTCATGAATTATTTATTTGTAAAATTGTTGTGAAGATAAATTGAAAGCTGTCGAAGTAGTTCACGTGCACCGTTGAGGAAACGAATTTGTTTTTATTATATTTAGCGCTGAGGATCGTTTTCATATCGAATGAAGTGGGTAGAAATATATCACTCCACAGAGCAATTTCAGGAGAGATCATACTGTTGATAGTTTGAGTTGGGTTTGAACTTAAAAGCTACTCAATAACTCCGACACTAATTAAGGTAAATTCTAAACAAAATTACCCCCGATTTTTCATTTATATTAATAATCACGGGCGTTCACTTCCGAAAAAATTTTGCACACAAATTAGCAACGACTACATATAAGGACTACTAATATCAATGTAACCGTCCGAATATTTTTATCTTTTATGGAACTCAATATGAGTCTGCTTATTGGATGTAATTTGTCAACTTTGAGCCGTAATGCAACCATAAAGTCAACTTCTTTACGGCGTTGTTGAGTAATGGGTCACGTTAAATTATCAAGGTACAAGATGGACGTCCTCAGAGTCAAGCTGGAAGTTGCATTTGCAAAGGCGATTGCTGCTAAGGGAATGCTTTTCTGCCAAACACCGGCAAATAAGCTGCAGCTAATCGTTGATATGCACTGACTTAACTTAATGTTGTAACAAAATTAATTTTGAGAACATTTTCCGATGTCTGCACCATTGTGCCGCACTTGCACTCCACGTGGTGCTGTGTATTCTCGTTCAAGTCTTGCCAGAATGTGAAAAGGACAACAACTGACAACTCCATATCGAAAATCAAGTCACGTGAAATGAACTCGGTGTGAATGCGGTGCAAATAAGTTCGTGTCGTGCGCGGGTGGGCGGGTGAGCGCTTGAACCAAGCAAATAAATGCATATAACCTGTCACGAAATGAACACGCTGAATAACCGTTATACGCCGTGTGGCCAGCCAACACTGAACCGTAAATGTCAAAAGAAAATATGCTGTGCAACAACAACAGCACCAGCAAGCAACGCAGAGTGCCCAGAAAATGTGATCTGCAGCGAGCGAGTGCCACGGCGTATGAGTGATATTTTCACCCACAACAAAAGCGGAAAAGAGAAAAAATACGACGAAATTTCACGAAATGGTTAAACATTAAAATAATGCAAGCAAACTTCCCGTTCTCCGCGTGCTTCCGCCCCGAATTGCGTCTCGCATTTGTGAAGACAAGGAGAGCAAAAAAAAAAAACAGAAATTTGACATACTTCTGCTCGCCTGCCTTTCGAGTTTATTGCAGCCACAATTCGATTGAGTAGGGTCGGCGTGGGATTGGTGTGCGCACAAACACACACACACAATTGTTTATATTCGTGTGTGTCAGCATGGGGCACGTGTTGCTCTCGCGACGTCTCTGTCCTCTTGCGAAAACCTGCGCATTTCCTTTGAGCTTTGTTTGTTGTTACTGTTAATACTTTGTTTTCACCGATAAATAACTGTATATATGTTTACATTTCTTTGTTAAGTTACGCATGGTTTGCATTTGCTGCCCACTTTGCTTGGATCTCATTCATTTTTCATCTGCTGCCGCGCGGCAGCATCGGCTTCAACTTTCTTATCTTACGGCTCCTTTAACTTTGCAACGATTTGTTGCACGCTCGCCCATTTGTTGTTCGTAACTGGCTCTGCTTTACTGTTTGATTTTGTTGTAATTTTTTACATTTATGTATTGTTGTTGTAAGTTTACAATACAAATGTTTTCTTGTGTCCATTTTATCTCCTACTTACGTCACTGCCCCTTCATATCCCTTTGTTGTTGCTCAGAGGAAACGAAAATATTTTCGTATCCTTTGTGTTGTGTTCAAAGTGGTGCGCAAACAAAGAAATAAGAGCTTTTACTTAAATTTAAATAAATATATGGAGATGATATAATTAAATAAAGTTGAAAGGGTTCCACTGACCCTCTTCAAACGCTTAATATCGTGTTGAGCTCCTAATAACTTCGGGTTGTGCATAAAGGTTTACATATGTGTGTATGTGTTTAGATGTGTGTGCTTTCAGAACATACAGAATTTTTTCAGGCGCTTAAATTTAAGATGTTTAGATTTTAGCAAAATTTTTAAGCATAGCTTAGTAGATTCTTTACACTTGGAATATCTTCAAAAATGTCAGTTTGTGTTATACATTGCAACAGAAGAATAAGCGACTAAATGTCATCGAATATGGAATTACATCTCTCCTAAGAACTTACAGCAAGGACTCCTAACTAAATAAGGCCACCAGTACTAAAAGTGATGATTCTGAGCAGAGTTTGAAAGTTTTTAATCCTAATGATTTTTTCGTCTTTGAAATGGAATTGATAGTCGGACGAGTGAACGAGATGCGTTGAATCGAATTGAGTATTGAAAGACATAAATTAGCTGGCAAAGTTATGCCTCCATTATTTGGAGAGATAAGTGGATAGTAAGGAGTACTACACTCTCGGGCTGGATGCGCAATTTTGATGCATAATCGTCGGACCTCTCAAATCTTGTTATCTCGTTTCATCTTTGCTCTCAAACATTTTGGCACTCTCAATGAAACTATGTTTTTTGTGAACAGCTATTCAAGGTTTGGTGCTTGATGTGTTCCAAGTGTTCTGTGTCTAGTTTGTGTAAGAGCTGGGCAATCAAGTGGAAAACTGTGTCCTTATTTGTTGAGAGCTTGCGGCTGCGGCAGACTCATATTAAGCGCGTGTTCTCCAAAGGAATGGGAGCTAGTGCTCCGTTAGATTAGCTGTAAGTCTGAACATATTATTCCTGTACCTATGTCATAAGTCCTTGTCTTTGAGCTTAGCATACTTGGGCCATGTCTGCTTCATTATCTTGTGGTTATTCATTTCCAACTGCAATGAACTTCTGGGATGATAGTCGCGGTGGTAGCTATTTAGTTTTGTCAGCAGGCCTTCCTTCCTTTAATTGAGGGTAGATGCGCTTCCAGTATTTTGTACTACCTAGTGAATAAACCAAGCTCAGTTTTACTAGAATTGATGAAGAGGGTGTTTTCAGCAGCTCAGTTGCGTACGAGTTAGCTCGTACACGGCGTTCAGAAATTTCTCTTCACCCATGAAAGTGAAGTCGTCTGCGTAGGCCCGGCAAGTTATTCTAGAAGAGCATTACCAACCATGATCCAGAGAAATAGCAAAAGAACTCAACCTTGTAAGGTGCCTCTACTCACGTTTCGTTGGGACCGCGCACTGCCATTCTGCCAAGATCTTTCTATCGCAGAGAAGCTTGAAGATAAGTTGCTTAAGATTCGGTTCAACCCCAAAGTTGAGAAGAGCTGTAATCACTGCTTCCTGCTGATGTTGAAGACATCCCTGATAATGAAGAAATTCCCGCGCAAACTCTTAGTTTCTTATAGCTCTCTCGAGTCAGAATATGAGAGTATGAAAAGTCGTTTATAAGAAACTCCGATTTTGGAGAGCTCCAATAACCACCAGAAAGGTTTCCCTTCACAGTTTGGTGACATAATTGAACAGGAAAACCATAGAAGCCGTTCTGAAAACTTCGACGCACTTATCATCTGCGTCAGGAGAAAGAAAGGATTTCACCCCTAGCGCGTCTGGAAGGTCTAGTCTCAGTCTCAGTTCGTTTTTCTGCAATTTCAAGGGTTTTCCTGGTTGTTTTGTCTAATACTTTTTTCCCGGTTGTGGTTATGATTGGAGGTATGCACATTGAGTGTGTATAAATCATTGCTCAACATAACTTCACCTGTGGCGTTGTTGTTGGTGCTACCATATGTTACGTCGTATTCATTTTCAGTCAATTACATTCTCCTCGCAGTATCTTATCAGCTGTTCCATTTCTGAAAGTGGTATTGTGTTTGTTATTTGACTTCGTTTGTTTCGATATCCGAGAGCATTGGGCCTTCACTGTTGGCCTGCATCTTCATCAGATTTAGACCGATTGCCAAATCCTCTTGTTTTTTCATTGAAGGGATTTCTTCTTCAGTCCCTATTCCCACTGACTGAACGGTTCCCTGCGCTCGCTTCTTCGACTTGTTCAGTCGTAATCTCAAGCTCCATGTGACCTTGCTGCGGTTCCTCTTCCTGAATACCTGACCTCCATCGTTTGGCTCGTATGCTTCCGAATCTGTAGTTCAGTCTGAAGAGGTTCTCATTCAGTGTTGAACAACTCGTCGCCCACAGAGAGATTTAGCTTAACACAAGTGCTCTTTCATTCTCGCACTTTCCAGTTATTGGTTTGCAGACCTTCGTTTTGGACTTTCCACAGGCCCAACGCTAATACTTTCCTCTTATTCGCAGGGAGAAAATGTGATAAGTTGCACGTGGCGGATTTTTTCACCGACCTTCGTGGTTTGCTTTACGTTTGGCCCCCGGCCTAGGTTAGGTATCATCTTAGCTAGCCATTCGATCCCTGTCTTCAAGTAGCGTCTCCTATGCTCTTGCCCTCTATGTTCTCCGCTGCCTTTTCTTTCATCTTTTAAAGTGGGTTCTGCTTTGCTTCACTATGCGTCCTTTTCATTGGTGATACGGTTCATAGTGGCAGTCTGAGGGACTTAACATTAGTTACTGATCGCCCTATTGATGATCGTTCTGCATTTAAGGCTTCATAGGTGATGTTTTTCCTGTTCCTTATCCTCCCTGTGCGATTCCAAAAGTTGTTTGCCTTCAAAAAAAGGAAAGTAGACTATGATTCCTATATATTTATATTTAAATTCTTTACACAAGCGATAATTAAACCTAAATTTTAAAATTATTTACTTTATTGATTATATCGCACATTACGCATCTCCGTCTTGTCGAACAAGATCTAAAGAGAGGTACAGTAAGTGCTCTTAGAATAAGTAAAAAAAGACACTTACATTTACAGTTCGACTGTCACTCAAGCTATCGATGTGCAAATAAACAAGTATATACACCCTATCAACACTTGTCAAAACGCATAAATTTTTATTATTTTCCAAGTCAAGCGCAATAAACTACATTCAAAAAGCTCCCCTCTTCCCCCTGACTTCGTTATACTCATATACACAGCATACTAATAGATGCATAAAATTTGTTTCCCTATTTCATATCCGCGACACTTTCAATTTACGACTGCTCCTTGATATTGCGTTGAATCCACAATACTAACGGTGTCACCTTGTTGACTTTGTACAGCAAACAACAAAAACTTTCATCACATTTTCGCTAACGCTTTACATTTAGAAGGCTTGGCTGCATTTAATGGCGTTTTAAGCTTTCGCTTGTTTTTTTGTTTTCCATGAGGAAAATTATATTCATAAAGTTCAGGGTTCCAACAATTTGTCTCAATTATAGTGACTCTGGAGAAGACGAGAAACCCTTCAATATAGAATTCTGCAATGCAGGCGAAGTTAATTCGATCGAATGTGTAACACCGTTGGCAAGCAACAGAGATAACTGGATTTTCGTTGGCCTATTCCCCACGTTTAATACGAATATAACTTTCATAATTTTATAATTTCCTTCTGCTTTATATTTTTATGCCCTAGAGAGATAATAGCTTTGTTCTCCTAGCGGTTGTTGGTATCACCTAACACCAGTTGAGATCGATATAGGGTTTCATATATATATTATATATAGTTGTAATCCGCATGTCTGTCGGAAGACGAGCTTGTAGATAGGCGTAATCGGACCACTGCCACGCTCACAAAACGCCATTAACTCATTCAGGACCAATGTGACGTAGACGTCAGGACAGAATAGCCCTTCTTTATTTGCCGTAAAAAAATGGCTAATGCAAATTTAATTTAAAATGCAACATAATCTCTTCTTAAGCGGTACGATCAAGTTTGCGTCAGTTGCAGTTAAGTTTTGCTTGTGAATAGATGCTTTGGCGTTAGTTTGGTCTTGTGTGTACATCGAAAACGAGAAAAATGTCGAGAAGGTCAATAGCCAAAATGTAAGTATATATATGTTTTTTACTTGCGTGCAACTAAAAAAAAATAATGTATGTAGTATTACTAAAAAATATGTGTATACAAATAGTGCGAAATAAAAACTTACAAGTTATTGTGTTTTACTAGTGTCTGATTAAGTTTTTTATTGCTGTGAGGTACACGTTACGTTGGTCCAAATACCCTGGTAGTACATATATTGATTTGTTTATATTATTAGATACTTCGAAAATACGGATGAAATGCTAGTTTACCTAGAGAGTTTACAGAGTGACGATGAAAATATTGATAAAGTGTACCCAGAGCTGCCCGATGAAGGTCAGGTGTCCGATGAAGATTCAGGTGAAAAAGACTGCGGCGGCACCATCGAAAATTTAAGCAAGCAGCAGTTGCAAGCGCCATGTGAATTAGTGTGTACTACCAACGACGATGCCATACCTGTAGACGATGCACTGAACAACACGGATGACGATATTGCCAATTTAATTGAAGATGTTCTTTAAAATTCGTTTCAAAACATTGGAACAAATTTATTGACAGAATCTTCATCTTCCTCAATTCAACGACCACCAGAAATTCTGGAGGAAGAATCAACTATGCGTACGTCTAACAAAACTCCTGATAAAATTTCAGTACGTAGTAGAAACATAAAGAGACACAATACTTCGAAACGAAACGGTCCTCGAGCGAAAATACAAAAAGTGCGGGCACCACAGTTAACTTGGGTTGAAAGCATCGCTGGTAAATCAAAACCTTTTTCCCCTGAGCCAAATTACACAGATTGTAGCGGGCTTTTTCCACATCAGCAATTTGAAAAGTTTATTGATGATGAGGTCCTACAGATGTTATGTGATGAATCCAATGCTTACTCGGTTCAAGTAGAAGGTCAAAATCCCAACATTACCATAAATGAGATGAAGGTGTTTATTGGTATTATGATTGTCATTGGGTATACATCTCGACCAAAAAAAAAGAGACTTCTGGTGCGAAGATTCAGATATGCTGTGCTCTATGGTTAGCGAAAGCATGAGACGCAATAGGTTCGAAATAATTTTTCGTTATATGCACTTCAAAGATAACAGCTTTGACAAGATCTAGCTTACGATGAGTCTATGGTAGAGTATTGCGGTCGACACGGCTGTAAGCAATTTATTAGGGGAAAACCGTTGCGTTTTGGATACAAGATGTGGTGTATCAATACGCCCCAAGGATACCTTGTAAATTTTGAGATGTACCAAGGCATTAATCCCCGTATACCAGAAGAATATCCAAAAATGTACGGAAAGAACCCTGCGCCATTGTTTTCCATGCATGATGATCTAAATGACGAAAAAAGGCATTTACCCTATTGCATATATTTTGATAATTTATTTACTTCAGTTTGTGTCTTGCTCGGTTTGAAAGAGCGGGGCTACGATGGCACTGGAACAATGCGAGAAATTATGATTCCTACCTAGGAATTTGCCCTTTGCCTGATAAAAATGCTCTAAAAAAGAAACAACGTGGATACATAGAGAGCATAAAACTGGAAGGTGCACAAATATACATAACCAAATGGACTGACAACTCTGTTGTTACTGTAGCTTCAACGATTTACGAAAAAAATCCTGTGTCCAAGGTCTGTCGATATTCACGAGAACAACGCCGAGGAATCGACGTCCCCCGGCCATATGCGGTAGCCATTTACAATGCTTCTGGGAGGTACAGATCGAATGGTGGAATGCTTACAGAATTGCCGTGGCTTATAGACGTTTCAATTCAAAATGCTTGAATTCTGCATCGGAAAAGCGGTTCAGGCATGACCCAAATTGATTTTCGTCCAGTAATTTCCAGACACTATTGTGGTAGTCTTGGCGTTAGAAAGCTACCTGGAGGTTTTGGAAGACCGAAAAGTGAAGCTGAATGTGCGAACGAAAGATACGATGGCATCGATCACTTTGTGGAGGTAGTTCCTGGTAATAAACGTCGACGTTGCCAAGGTCATAATTGCAATACAGTGTGCATAACGATGTGTGGAAAATGCAATGTGGGCCTAAATGCTTCAAACGCTATCATTTTATAAATGTTAGGTAATCTTTTTTTACTCCTCCTTACTTTATCTCGAAATATGAATGTTCCTTTTTTATTTAAGTGAAATGTAATATACAAAATAAAAAAGTATGAGGACCAACGTGACGTATACGTCACAGGCTCCTGGCACGCCCCTGTGAACATTTAGATTTTTTCTTTTCGGATTTTAGTTTAGCAGCTCAAAATTAGTATGTCCTACAAATTTCAATATTTTACGTAAATGTTAAGCATTCTGTCCTTAATGAGTTAAGCAAAAACATTTAAACTGTCATAACTAGCATTAAATTAAGATAAAGAACTGTACTTTGGACAGGCGATCGCAGGAGCAAGAGGTACCTGAGGACTAAACATTTTGTCAAAGTGTGTCCTCTAATAAGTTTAATGCATAGTGAGGTCTCCAAAGCCACTAAAGCTACATTCACCTCAAATTATCCAATATGCCGTTTATATTTTTATAATTGATTTACTGTAATGTTTTCCAATACAAGTGATATTTTAACGAAATTAAGAAGATATGTTCTCAACCATAATATGGTGCTGCAAAAACTGAATGAAATCGGACCAGATCTTGGTGTGTACACCAAATATTACATTATGTCTAATTGAATGATTTCCCGTCATCCGCTTGACTTTTTCTCTTGCATGGAAAAATATTATTCTATAAAAAAAATGATTAGTGCAAGGGATCTTAATAAATATGTCGATCAATAACTTTCCCCAAAACTTTGTTAAAAACCCTGAGTTTAAAAAAATAATCAGTCATAAACCATAAATCAAACAAGAACCGGCTAGTCTGATGATGTGTTTTGATGTTTAGGCCAATTTCAAGTGTTTGCTCATTTTTTCTGTATCACTTTGGAATCACAAAAACCTGAAATTATAATTTATGTTACCGGAGTTCTAGAGCTGCCGACCCTAACAGCTCGAAAAACATTGTATTGCAAATTTAATTGCTATAAAAAGTAAGCACCTCTAATAAATTTTTTATGATTCTTCAAAGTATCCAATATTAACAAATAAGAAAGGGCTAAGTTCGGGTAAAACCAAAAATTTTCTACTGTCTTCATTTGCAGAGATCAAAACCGGGAACTCGAGTTTAGATGTTGGAAAAACTTTATGTTAAACTACGGGAGGTATTTTCCTCATTTAATGCATTTTAATTAAGAGGATCCACTGTTATTAGGAACAAATTCTTTCTGAATTTCATTAAGATTTCTTAAATGTTGAACGATATATCGATATATGGTATGCGCAATAATGTCAACCGGAACTTTGAAAAAATATATATTAGATATATGGGTTAAGTACTGAACCATGGGTTAACCATTTTTGACACGAGAAAGCTATCACCACAAAAATTTCTCTCTATATTTCAAAACTAGACGAAAGCAAATCAACCAAATGTGGTTCACATATATGATGTCTGGGTCTCCCAAAAGCTACAGTACGGGTTCGACAATTTTTGAGCGTTAGCTGAAATAACTTGAGCGCACTTTTTGTATAAAGTTTTATTGATTTGTATACTGTAAAGTAAATAAACAAATTATCTGAAATTTAAAAGTTTCGTTTGGTGAGGAAGCGTGGTTGTTACCGTCTACTTTCACAGCGTCTTTTAGGAATTGTTAGGTTCGCTTACACATCAAATTTGGCTGAAATTAAGTAGTTACTGTCATAAGCGTGCAGGATTTTACTTAGTGGTGGGCAGTACAACGCTTCTTGTCCAATTATTGCAAGCCAATACGGACCTTTCCTACCATCTCGATTGGGAAATTGTATGCTTTAGGCTCATTTATTCAGTTAGTTATCCCAACTTTTGGTAGTTTGCAACTTAACATTTACGAGTACAGTCAAACCGGAGAGTGAGTTTAATTTAGCAGAATCCACCTATTATAAAATTATAAAATCAAAAGACTCTATAAAGTCTGAGTGCTCTGATGGACATGGAAATATTAAGAGGAGTAGAGTTTCCGAATTTCCCAACATCGAGAAGTGCCTTTTGGAATGAATAAAACAATCTCTTGATAAAAACTTTCCCATAGATGGACCTTTGTTAAAAGAAAAATCAAAACAGTTTGCTACAAAACTGGCAATCCAGAACTTTTCCGCTAGCAACGGTAGTGAGTGGTATTGACAAACTTCCACTTCTCATCATCGGGAAATCAAAGCGACCTAGATGTTTTAAAGGTGTCAAGACTCTTCCCGTTGATTATGCCAATAATACAAAGGCTTGGATGACCAAGACATTATTTAAAGATTGGCTGAAAAAAGTTGACAGACAAATGAAGATAATACGAAAAAAAAATATTATTCATTGACAACTGTGCTGTCGATACGGATTTACCAACACTTGCAAACGTAAAAGTGATGTTTTTACCTGCTAACACCCCTAGTAAACTTCATTCATTAGATCAAGGCATCATTCACACTTTTAAACGCTTTTATCGAAGAGAAGTCGTTAAACATGTTCTTAAGAGTCTGGAAAAAAAACAGTAGCCCTGACATTAACGTACTTCTAGCTATGAAATTTGCTAGAAAAGCATGGTACTTAGTAAGAGACGTAACTGTTAAAAGCTGCTTCAAGAAAGCTGAGTTTTGGAAAAGTACAGATAAACAAGACCTGTCAGAGGAAAATGATGTTGAAGTTGGACCTAACAGAGAGGAATGGTCTAAGCTTGTGTCTCACGAATCCAATATGTTAATGTCGAGCTTCGAAGACTTCGTTCAAATTGACGACGACGTCACTACCAGAGAACAAACCGACGACGATATCGTTCAGAATTGTGGGGACACATGTTTTGCTGGAAATGACAGTGAAGACGAGGCACAGAAACAGAAATAAAGATGATTCCAATAAAGCTAGCTTTAAGTGCGTTGGAGACGGCCCATCAGTACTTTGAATACAGGACGGTTGTTCATCAAGGAATATTCGACAATATTTATGAGTTAGAGAAAAGCATTCAAAATACTAAAACACAAACCCAAACAAAATTGACGGATTTTTTAAAGCGCAAATAAGTTCTAATTAAAATAAAATTACAATGCATGATTTTTTTTGTTGTTTTCGTAAGCATTTAAAAATATGTATGTACATAGATAATATGTATATATGTTATGCATATCATGCACATAATTTTATCATATTACATATGTACACATTTACTATATTCGTACTTGCTGTGATTTGTTATTGCTGCATACCTCTATAAGAGAGAAACTCTACACATGTAACTGCATCAGCGGGTTAGTGAGAAGCCTTTTTATGCGAGGATAAGATTGTGCTCCCTTGAACTCTCGCTTATACAGGTTTGACTGTATATGGAAGTTGGGAGGGGTTATGATCCAGTTTTACTCATATTCACAGTGTATAAGAGAAGAGCTAAAGCTTCTTTTCAGCACGTGTGACTGATTAAGCTTCAGTGATTTACACGATATCTACATTAAATCATAAAGGGAGGGAAGAATGGAACGCCAACTTTTAAACAATTTTTATCTAAAAGTCTTCTTGTTACTGCGATCACTTCTATCAGAATGCGTCTCGATATCCTGATCCATATCCATACCCATATCTTTTGCGATTAGTTTCAGGTGATGCAAACATCTGAGAGGTGAACAAAATTATTTTACTGTTGTAACATGTTGCGGGAGCATAAAAATAATATTACTCAAGCCCAAACCATAAGTATCACTCAATAACCGTTACAAATTGAAGCAAATATCGCCATCTGGCCCTAGTCGCAATGCAGCTCATTGAATGTGATTGGGCAATTGCGAATATTGTCAAGTAATACGAATATATTTTCGACATTATTTGCATGTTGGCTCATTGAGTGCGGCATCTGGCGTCAATATACCCGCTAACGCTAAGTGCATGCTGCTTTTATTGCGGTAAGGCAAATCAAAATCTTGCAAAAATGTGGCCAGGTTTAATAAAAACGTGCAAACCATTTTACTCCCAATCGTTTCTTCAAGTAAAAGCGAGAGAAAAGTGTGTTGCAACCTGCCAATTAGGAAGCGTGTAACAATAACTGTAAAAGGAACTGTAAATTTCGACTGCAAGTTACCCGCTCATATATGTAGAGAAGTGTTCTCCGCTTTATGGCTTTGTTGTTGCGTGTTGTCAAAGGCATTGGCGTTAAGCTTGCGGGTGTGTGCGTAAATAATTTATTGGATTTTATTCTTTCAGGCTCCGCGCTTTTATTGACCACTTAAATCGCTTAAGTGTCACGCAGCGGTAAAGCGGAAAAAAATCTCAACGCAAAATCTCACAAAAAGAAATAAAAGCGACATCAAGGGGAAGAGAGATTGACATCCACTAACACACACTAGGACGCACATTCTCCAAATGCATGCGTATGCGTCCCACGTATATATTGTTTTCTTAGGGCTTTTATGAACGCACTTGCTTACATGGAAATGGGCAGTTAGTGCGCCTAAATGTATGTTTTGTGACATGTAACTGCGCTTGTACGTGTGTGTGCGGGTGAGGGAATAAAAGTGCTGCATTACATAAAATGTGTAGATATTTATATGCTTATGTTTATATTTACATATAAATACTTTGTCTAAATGACATGGAAAAACTCACATGAAACAAGTCGTAAAAAGTATTTATATGTAAATATAAACATAAGCATATATATACACACATATATAAAAATATTTGATTTATCTGAGTATCTATGCATATATAATAATACTTTTTTACTTGATTAACAAAGTTCTTTACATACACTGATTCATTCGTTTGACAAATTCGATCTTCCAAGACGGTACTGAAACCCTTTTTAATCTACTTAAGATATTATTTAAGACGTTACATTTCTCTAGAGTGTCGTGAAAGGGCACACTTAGTGTGGAACTTTAAAAAGACTTTTTTCAATAGGTCATTTTCAAGTTACAGGCTTCTGAAAACACCATACTTCAAATTAGTTTAAGTGATTACTCAGGGCAAGGGATTATGATATTATAATACAAATTGCAAATAATAAGGGACACTTGTGGTTTGAAAATGTTTAAAAAGCGTGCCAGCCCGGCCCCCTAATAGGTTTAATGTATATATCTCCGAAACCGTTCAAGCTGTATCACTCATATTTGCTTAGAAAAGTCATCAGAAAGTCCGAAAATCCTCTTTGTATTACGTACAGTTCAGGGATGTATTGACCTGAATCAAAATATTTTCGATACACAGTGTTGTCATTGTCAGGAAAGGAGTATCTTTGAATTTCAATTGCATAAACCATAATTGGACGATATTTACGGTCAAAAGAAACTGGTGTCCAAATATGTGCCTAAGGACTTGAACAGTTTTGGTATGATTTGGACAAATTTAACTCATAAAGGCACTTTTCGTGTAAAGCTTTATCTCCTTATAGGGATTAATTTGGGAGATAAGAACATTAAACCATTTAGGGTCTGAGCTGTCTTCCTGTTGGCATTTTCATTGGAAATAAATATTGAAGAATTCTATAGTAAGATGTTGGAGAAATATTTTAAATTATGATTCTGAACAATTCGATGAAACAAGGCATTGAGAAAAAGTATAACCAATTACAAAACTGAATAGGTGGGACGGCAGGAACCTGTTTGAATCAAAATTGGTCCTGAACGCAGCAGTTTTCCCAGAAGTAAGACTTTGGTGTTAGTCAGTTTGTTTTTGAAACTAATTTGCTAGAATTCAGTTGGAATGGGGCATATCGTATTTTGGTACAAAAAATTTCCAAGAAATCGCGAAAAAATGGAAATTGCTTATAAACAGACCTGAATTCAAGATTTGTTTCGTAAAGAATATATAGAGTTTTCAAAATTTGGTTTTGTTGAATTTTATTAAAAATTGAATGTGTTTGGAGGATGGAGTCATGTGTAGAAGTTCAAGTGAGGAAAGTTCTCTAATTAATTCACTTGGGAGTGGCCAGAAACGATTCTTTTACATATGGTTCAAGCAGCTCACGACTTCCGGTCTTTGACCAAGTATCCTCTGGGTAGCCTAAGAACATCCGTTTGAAGGCGAGCTAAAGTGAAAAGGCGAAACATCCCCTACACAGGGTTGTGTGCTGAGCTTGGGAGCCGCCACGTAAAAAATTTACCAATGAAACAGCATAAACAGCCTCGGATGAGAGACCCCCCTTTTGATGACGAACATGGCAAACGAAATAAGGACTAAGAATTGAGGGCATGCACCTGAAATGTCCGGTGCCTTAATTGGGATGGTGCCGCTGCCCAGCTGGTTGATGTTCTCGTGAGAATAAAGGCTGAATCACCGCCGTTCGGGACCGCCGGGACAAGAACTGAAACGAGTAGGTTTTTGTGGCATTTACTACAGTGGCCAGAAAAAGGAGCGCAAATTTGGTGTTGGATTCGTGGTGGGAAAGAGACTCCCAGTACTGTCATTCACCCCGGTGGGCAAAGAAATTATCTTTGGCACTACGGTCGGTAAATTCAGCCTCCACGATGAAACATCCTCAAATGAATTGAGACTGATCGACTTCGCCGGGCCCCGAAATATGGTTATCTGTGGTACCATATTCAGCATAAGAAAATTCACCAAGCTACCTGGCTGTCTCCGGATCGAAAAACCACCAACCTGATCGATCATGTTGTGATCGGCGGAAAACACGTCTCCAGTGTTTTAGATGTGCGAGCACTCCGAGGTCCTACCATCGACTCGGACCATTATCTTGTTGCAGCCAAGGTTCGCACCTGCCTCTTTGCAGCAAAGAACGCACGTCAACAAACACAAGGAAGGTTCGACGCCAAGAAGCTGCAATCACAACAGATAGCCGAACCATTTTCTACTCGACTTGCACTCCTGTTCTCTGAGAGCGCTTGTCAACAACTCGGTATAAGGGAACTGTGGGACGGCATTTCAAGCTCTTTACGAACAGCTGCAACCGAGACCATTGGTTTTCAGAAAACGCAAAAGAATAACTGGTACGACGAAGAGTGCTCGCAACCTTACAATCGACCACAACACCTGCCGGATGGGATAAATACTGAAAGTTGAAGAAGAAATCGAGACGCATTTGAGAGACCGAAATGCGTGAGTATGAAGAGCATCACAAGCACGGCAGGGGTAATGCTCGAAAATTCTACAAAAAAATGCGGCGGCTAACAGAAGGTTTCAAGACCGGATCATACTCTTGTAGAACCTTCAAAGGTGATCTAGTCACCGATGTCCAGAGCATACTTAAATTATGGAGGGAACACTTCTCCAGTCTGCTGAATGGCAGTGAACGAACAACGCCAGGAGAAGGCGAACCCGATTCCCCAATCGATGACGATGGAGCAGACGTTCCATTGCCCGACCATGAAAAATTCGAATAGTAATGACCCGCCTGAAGAACAACAAAGCGGCGGGCGCCGACGGATTGCCAGCCGATCTATTCAAACGCGGCGGCGAAGAACTGATAAGGAACATCAGGTTCTTTGTAAAATATGGTCAGACAAAAGCATGCCCAATTATTGGAATTTAAGTGTGCTATGCCCAATCCATAAAAAGGAGACCCCACAATCTGCGCCAACTACCGTGGGATAAGCTTCCCCAACATCGCATAAAAGGTTCCATCGAGCGTATTGTGTGCAAGATTAAAGCCCATCGTCAACAAACTGATTGGACCTTATCAGTGTGGCTTTAGACCTGGAAAATCAACAACCGACCAGATTTTCACTATGCGCCAAATCTTGGAAAAGACCCGTGAAAGAAGAATCGACACACACCACCTCTTCGTCGATTTCAAAGCTGCTTTCGACAGCACGAAAATGAGCTGCCTTTATGCCGCGATGTCTGAGTTTGGTATCCTCGCTAAACTAGTACCGCTGTATAAACTGACGTTGAGCACACCAGAAGCTCCGTCAGGATCGGGAAGGACCTCTCCGAGCCGTTCGATACCAAACGAGGTTTCAGACAAGGCGATTCCCTATCGTGCGACTTTTTCAACCTGCTTCTGGAGAAAATAGTTCGAGCTGCAGGACTAAATAGAGAAGGTACCATCTTCTATAAGAGTGTACAACTGCTGGCGTATGCCGATGATATTGATATCATCGGCCTCAACACCCGCGCCGTTAGTTCTGCTTTCTCCAGACTAGATAAGGAAGCAAAACAAATGGGTCTGGCAGTGAACGAGGGCAAAACCAAATATCTCCTGTCATCAAACAAATAGTCATCGCACTCGCGACTTGGCTCTCACGTCACTGTTGACAGTCATAACTTTGAAGTTGTAGATAATTTCGTCTATTTAGGAACCAGTCTTAACACCACCAACAATGTCAGCCTGGAAATTCAACGCAGGATTACTCTTGCCAACAGGTGCTACTTTGGACTGAGTAGGCAATTGAAAAGTAAAGTCCTCTCTCGACGAACAAAAACCAAACTCTATAAGTGGCTCATAATTCCCGTCTTGCAATACGGTGCAGAGGCTTGGACGATGACAACAACCGATGAGTCGACCTTAAGAGTTTTCTAGAGAAAGGTTCTATCGCATTCGATGGAACGATGAGCTGTACGAGATGTATGACGGCATTGACATAGCTCAGCGAATTAAAAGACAGCGGCTACGGTGGCTAGGTCATGTTGCCCGGATGGACAAAAGCACTCCAGCTCTCAAAGTATTCGACACAGTATCCGCCGGGGAAAGTAGAAGATGAGGAAGACCTCCTATCCGTTGGAAGGACCAAAGTACCTGGCTTCGCTGGGAATATTCAATTGGTTATAATCGCGTAAGCGGTGCCTACGCCAAACAAGAAGAAGAATGTGTTTGGTTAAATGGCTTTATTATAGGTAAGAAAAATATTCGATTTTAGAATTTTTTTGATTTTATAAAATATACTAACGAGATAAATTTACTTTACTTCAAGTGTTTTTAATTGATATTACCTATTCTTTATTTGACCACGGAGCTTAGACTGCGTATCTTGCCCAGAAATTAAAGGCGCTTTGGGTTCACTTCAAGAATAAGAGATAAAGCCAAATTTTTGGCATGTAAATATCCACAGAAATATTAAACGTAACTAAAATCTGAAACAAATGCAAATCCTTGACAAATCTGTCTTTTCGGGTATTTTTTAATGCTATTTTTGTTGTAAATGATGACATTACGAGTGTCATAGTAATTTTTTACTGGCCATACTGAGGTAATTACGACATGACCAACGCTGCTTTTAGCCATCTGACCCCAATACAATTCCAGTTCCTTTTAAATAGGTCTTTATTTTTACATATTTATTACAAGTAATCTTCTGACCTCGGCGAGCTCATTTTGTTTAGTCCTGTCGGTTTAGCACTCCGAATAGAAGCTTTTCACATTACTCTGAAATAACCTGTTATTTCATTTTTGGTACATTTTCAACGAGTTTTTGGTGATATTGGAGCCTGAAAAATAATCTGATTGTCTGATCGTCGGCTTTCTGAGGACTGCTATAGGCCTCCTCTGTGCCTAATTCTTCCACTTGATAGAGACCATACAGTTAGTTCGGCAAAAGAGAGCACAATCTGAGAATATTTCAGTTCCTCTTGAAATCGTCTGTGCAATCCTAATATAGTCTCTATAAGTGTTAATACAAAATTATAATTTGTTCAAGATGCTATGTCTACTTATTTTCATTAAAATACCTGTTATCTTCGATATATTCGACACATGTAGTCAAACAAATAAATAATGTGATTCATTTTTTAAATAAAAAAGTACTTGTATCAATTTTTATATCATTTAGCTATTTTTAGTAGCCAACCGAAATCCCGGAATACTCATATTCAGTATTTGGTCCGTTCGGAGGTTTCTTAAAAGTTGTAGGGTCTTATGTCGATTGGACAACCTAAAAGCGAAGCCATGTCGAATACCGAGTATCAAAAGTAGTTTTGCATTCACAAATTCGAAAG